>DWCF01001269.1:0-32202 GCA_018230265.1 Delias oraia
GTATACACATACCTACTTAATTACACGATCAATTTGTTAAATACGTTGAAATCTCGTGACCCAGACCAAATCAATAGTAATTAATGTGTTATGCATCGTTAAAGAGCCTAATAGGCGACGGTTTCGTAAAGCGATCGTTTCCGCCGAATCTTTTTATTCAACAGAAGCCTTACTAAGCAAATATAATACAATGTATCTCTTCTAAAAACCCGTACACGCAAAACGGATATTGTTCAATAATTACAAATGATTATTGCTTAAATGTTACAAAAGCTATTTGCACAAGTGAAGCCACAATAGAGCAATTACCTTATTCATCAGAGTAATGAGTGTGGAGAGGGCACCACGGACTTCATTCGTGGCAATTTCTCCCGTGTACATGGGAGCAACTGTGTACACTATCCCATAGCCCAGGCCGGAGAACATCCTGGCTACATATAGGACGGCAACCGATTTGGCTACGATTACGAGCAGCCAGCCGAGGATGAAGGGAACAGCTCCGAGCAGTAATGTTGTCTTTCTGCCGAAGCGATCGGCGAGGTAAGCTGATGGTATTGGTGTGAGCGCTGAACACAGGATCATGATGGACACTATCCATGATGCTTCGTCTGGTGTTGTCGGTATATGGCTCTGGCTTGATTGGAGGTATTTTAAGATGGGGGAAGGCCAGCCGTAGCAGGTACCAGCCGTGGCGGTGATGAGTGTCGCTGGAAATTAAAAAAAAATGATATATACGTATTCATAACACTGTACTTGAATATCATTTAATTTGATTAGATTAGCTTTTCAATTAGTTATGTATTTAAATAAATATTATGTATATATGAAAATACTCTTTTACATAAAAACGAGAGGCAAGTCAGCAGGAGGCTCACCTACTAGTGATCTGCCATCTTAGCTATACTTGGGCCGTCAGTGCGTTGCCGGCCTAATTTTAATATACAATATCGACGATAATTAACATAATTTACATGATTCATGTTAATTACTAATTAGTTTATATTTTCATTAATAATATTTAGAGATTCTAGTGGCTTATAACATACCAGATTAATTTTAAAGAAATATAAATAATGTTTTATGTATTTAGTAATATGATGGTTTAAATATTATAATAATGAAATTATTTACTTTCTCTAACAAAGGACAAATAATAATCCTTAATTTACAATCATGACTGAATCTTTGAGAGTGCTGGAGTCTGTACCTACTAGCTTCGAAACCTGTATAAATACTATACGATTTTCTGTCAGACATTAATTAAATATATTAAATTATGGAACGACAAACATAGCGATGTGATGAGTTAAGATTTCATATAGATAAATGTTAAATATCTATGCTTTTTTAGTCTTCCTTGTATTTTTATTTCTTTATCACTTGATAAGGTAGCCTAGATAAGTTACAAACATCTTAATCCGACATTTTAAAGTGGTTAAAGATGACAAAACGATATTCCATTACATAGGAAACATTATTAACATAATAAAGAAAAAGATAATCCACATATAAAAGTAAATGCATTTTAACTATTACATAGCGGTAATACACGTTGTGTTGATTGTAAGAGAACATCGTCGCCCATGGACAACTGCGCTGCAATCTTTGCTTAGGTTTGCCCACTACGTCACTCAACTATTATAATCTAGTTGGCCTATGGTAACCTTACTCACTCAGCAAGACATATTATATGTACATTGTATATTGTTATTCTGTGAGCCCGTGGTATCATTCTAATCGGCAGATGACTATAGGCGTCAGCGTGTTCCACAGATAGAATATTGTTAACAGCGTCATCTATTTTTCAGTAGCAGTATAATTGCTCTAGTTTTATCAAATGTGATGGCGTCTCATATTTGGCAGCCGTGATTGATTAAATTTAGAATATACTAAATCATATATAAATACAGTAAAATGAGTTAATAATCTATTAATATTATGAATTTATTTTGATAAGTTTCTCGGATATAGTTGCTTTGTTATTAAAATTGTTTTATTTTAGTTTTCACCCGTGGGAGAACTATGCTAAGCATTACGGACGCACTACTTAGGCCGGATTGTCTGAAGTATGAGGTATTCTGTATTTCGGTTTTCTCACACTGGTATTCTGTGAGCCCGTTACACTATGGAGGAGTCGTCCCAATTATCATTAACATAAGCTTCAGCAAGGCTTTTCCACGCTTAATATAGAAATCCGCTACAAATCGACTCTATGGCGGATTAAAAAATTTCTTTTGACAGCGTCATAAACCGCGATACATAGTAATATGTTTAATAATTTTCCACGATTTGAAAGGATTGATGTATTTATATAGGCAACATGTTTACACTGTGTACCTATCATAGATAACGCGTCCGTTCATATTAAGACAGATAAAAGACGCACGTACCTAACTTCACATTACGAAATCTATTATTTAATTTGTCGCGATAAACTGGATCACGTCTGAATTGAACAAATATTTATGAGTCAGTAAAAGTTTTACGTTTTACGAAATAATGTTTCAATCCAGTAGGACCTTTTTATTTATAGGCTTTAAACTATTCAATAATAATTAATATTAATTATTTGTACTGTTTTGCTGAGTGAGGATATCGAAGGCCGCTAAATAATACCAATTAAGAGGCGTAAAAAGTAAGCAACCAGCGCCAATTATGGCGTGGTTGTCCATGAGCGGCAGTGATCTCTTACTATAGAAAAGAGCTGACTGCTCCGTTGCCGCTATTCAATAAAATAAGTGAAGTAGCGGAGGACCGCTAAGAAATACCGTTTAAGATGTGTAAAGCATAGGCAACATGCCAAGGCCCGTTTTGAGGCGTTGGTCCATGGGCGGCAGTAATTGCTAAGGAACCATAACTCATCTGGCCTGATGTCTGCTACTAATCAAGGTCCGTTTAGCGTTAAAAACTGTAATTAAATATGTCCAGAAGCAACGTTGATACAGAAAAGATTTACTGGGTATAAATTCTATCATGGGTTGAAAAATCATTAAAATTAAAGACTTTTACTAAAAAAACGATAAATTTGAGATTCAGTTATTGAGGTTATCAGTACATATGGAAACTTTTTGGGATCGTAAACAATTATTACACGGAAATAAACCACAACATGGGTCACAAGTAATCTATGTACAATTTATCTTAATCTTTTAAGTATTTTCATGTGAAAGACTGTATTTATTACAGTGTATATTTTATGGCAACTTACCGACTTTTTATAAACGCTATAAAGATTTATTGATTTATTTGTTTAATCTTGATTTATAGAGTTCAATTGATTTGAATAAAACCAAATCGATTGTTATTTTATTGAATTGAACACTTTGAAAAAAATAGTTTTAATCTCACAGTAAATGCTTATACATTATTATATTTGATGTAAATCAAAAGTTTATACATTTTGTAAAATATTCTAAAAATAATTTGCATAAATGCGGTAAGTACTGTATTATTCAATTTGTTTTTATTTTTTGTGGTATTGCGGACAACGGAGCAGGCGGGTCTCCTATATTATAAGAGAACACCGCTCGACTGTGTTGCCTGCTTAAGCGGTATAATTTCCCTGTTATAGGTACAACTGCTGATTGTCAAAAGCTATTATTAAAAAGAAATAGTCAAAGCTAATGTACAATGCCTTAGACGTGTAGCTTTTATCCTATTGAAGTTAAAATTACAGGAAACTAAAACGGAAAACGATCATTCGGTAAAAGCAAATTAAATGATTTGATGTAACCGTTGTGAGCGGAAATACAGTAATTTTCTAAAGAAAGGGTTTAACTGCTAATAGTTATAAAACCGGCATTATCCAGCTGTATTCAGATGAAAAGGTTTTATGGCAAAGACACTATTTATAAATTTCTTGTCTATAAATGCCTGATATGATCATTATAAACTTTCGCTCTGTTTGTTTTCATTGCGTTCAGGATACATTTGTTGCTTTGTATCTTCGCGAGCAATTTTTGGAACCGATCCAGTAATGAATGCTACGGTCTACCCGGTTCAAGTAGAATTATACTACATGTTAAAATTCATCCAAATCGTTTTTAATGATAACGCTAAACGAATAACTGGGATTCTTACTTTTAAACACTGAGAAAGTAGAACTCAAAACCTCATAATTAAAAAGTTGAAACTGCGCTCCAACTTTCTAAAGTAGTTTTCCCACGTTAAATATAGTTTTATCAAAACGTTATAATTGTATTTAATTGAATATAGAAAAGCTGAAACCGATTGTCGCACCGAAATCAAGGCTCATATTCCTTGTATTTTGTATGCTATATCGGACAACGGAACAAATGGGTCTCCTAAATTGTAAGAGAACGCCGCCGACCATGAACAACCATGCCACATTTCGCGCATTGGTTATGTTGCCTTTTTACGCCACTTAAGCGTCACTTAAGGGCCTCCGATAATATCACTCTGCGAAACACAATGCAAATACCGTTTCACGCTTCTGTGAGCCCTTGGTATCACTTCGGACGAGCCGGCCTAATTAGTGCGTCAGCATATGCTTCATCATGGCTCTCCCACGAAAAAAAATTGATATAAATGATAAAATAGATAATGACTTATATACACAAATTTGAACGAAATTTTGATTTAATCTGTATACAGCTTTGTGAGAACGACTGCCAGTTGGCACTAGATTTTAAATTTATGTTGTGGTATAAACTTGGAATGAGCAGCGCAATAGATTTTCTCGTGTAAAAGGGAATTTTTTAATAGTTAATTAAATAGCCTATCAAGCCTTACGTAAGAATACAATACATTGTAATCGATTTTTTATACGAAAATCGGGAGGGAAATGAGCATGATCACCTTTTTTATAATATAGCGGACAACGGAGCAGATGGGTCTCCCAATATGGTAAGAGATACCGCCGCCCATGGGCAACCGCGCCACCTTCCGCGCATTGGGTGTGTTGTCGACTTTTTACGCCACTTAAAAAAATTACATCGATTATTATTTCAGTATGGATAAAATCTATGTGTCGAAAATTTTGGGAAATCTAGCAATTCTAACAGGTTTAAAGTAAATATATATACTTCCGCTATATCGGCATAATTAAAAAACTTAAGCTAGAGCGGAAATCAATTTCGTTATCTTACTCTGGGTCCTTGAGTTGTCATTAACTCCTATGAACAATGAATATATGTTCATAATGTTTAAAATACCATGACAAAATTTGAAGCACATTTGTTAATGAGGCGATATGGTCTAAAACTCAGTGTAATTCATTGTTATTCGTTCGAGTTCTTATGTCTTATTAACGTACATAATGGCTTAATAACCTTATGTACCTAATATAAAAACATTACTTCCAAAAAGTAGTTATTTTATTTGTAATAAGTCAGTGAGAAAGCCATGCTGAAGTATTTGCTGACGCACTAATTGGACTGGCTTGTCTGAAGTGATACCACGTGCTAACTCACTTACGGTACTTGTACTGTCTTTCGCAGAGTGAGTGAGGATATCGGAGGCTGTAAAAAATCGCCGCTTGAGTGGCATAAAAAGTCGGCAACCAATGCGCAGATTGTGGCGCGGTTGTTCATGGGCGGCGCTGTTCTCTCACCAAATAGGAGACCGACCTACTACGTTGTCCACTATAGAATAAAAAAAGTGATATATTAATTAAAAAAATTATAACAAAGCGACATTGTTACAATGTTGTAAGTACTTACGTCAGAGCATTAATAAAACAAAATTAAACTCAACCTATTTTTACACCTGACAAAAAGAGGATTGTTAGTCCGGCGTCAATGTGTGGCATCGTAAATGGACGCATTTTTTTATGTAAGAGCCGGTATTTACAATTTCATACATTTAGATTCTTAGCAATATAAACTTTAAAAACACCCAAGAGTATATCAATTTTGTGTTTTTAATATATTTCAATGTTTGCCTAAATTTTAAATCTAAAACCTATGAACTAATAACTAAATGCTATGAAATAAAAACGGCAAATATTCCATTATAATAATGTTATTACTCTTCTAAAGAGTATCTATGTTATATAACTAGCTTTGTGGTACTACAGTCTGCCAATATTATAAAAAATTCACTCGCGGGTAGCAGTCTGCTGAAACGCATTGGTGACCTCATTGTCAATCATCAATTTACAATTGATTAAAAACTCCATGAGTTAAGTTGTTTATGTAAACAGTTACCCTTTGTAAATAAAATACGATGTCTGAAGGCGTTTTGTTTCTCTTGAAAAAAGAAATGCGAGAGTCTGACAATTATTTGGTACTGAAATCATTTCAAACAAAGCAATGATTCTATGGTCGGTCTGATGGTATTTCCATAGCTCATACAACCCACACTCACACAATTATTTACATTATTATGTTCGAATTTAGAGCCGTTAAAATATGACTAATATTTCTCTTTGAATGGAAACGAGTTGACATCGAAAATTACACATAAAAGATTATTTGTGAATTTCTCTTAGAACGCCGGCAAAGCCCGCAGCCGCAGCGTCAAGCGGTGTCCGTATGCGGAGGACTGCTAAGAGATGAAACTCAAACAAAGATTACGTAAGTAACATTTATAGAGAGCTTTACTCAATATCTTGTCTCAACTTTGCACGTCAGCATGTCGGTGATAGAGCACTTAAAACACAGTTAAGCTTCGTTTAGAAATAGCTTAACTTGAACTGGAGCAGAAACTTTGATGCCTTCTTAGCTTAAATTTCAAGTGCTAAATTATATTTCCTCAAAGGACCTAAGTTTAGATTAACATATGGTATATATTTAACATTATTTTTTAACATTACGAAATATACGTTCCCACATATCCTCTTAGAAGACTCGGCACTCCGGTAGTGCAATACCCGATCTAAACCTCATGGTACAGAAAAGGCCGGCAGAATTTTCACCGGCTCAAATGTTCCCTTTAGCTGTTCGGACCAAGTAGGGCCATAGAGTCGCACTAGTCATTCAACCCAAGGCGCCTAACACGAGGAACATTATCGTCCTCTTGCTTATTGAGAAATACTGAGCAATCTAAAACTTACCTAACAATCAAAATTTAATTACTAAATTGATGAAAATGTTACCAGTGTGCTGACTCACAGAATACTCAGCGTGAAACTGTACTTGTACTGTGTTTCGCAAAGTGTGTGAGCATATCGGAGGCCCTTAAAAGTGCCGCTTAAGTGAAACGACAAAAATCGGTAACACGACCATGCGCAGATTGTGGCCCTGTTGTTCATAGGCGACGGTGTTCCCTTACCATAAAGCAGACCTGCTCCATTATCCTCTATATTATAAAAAAAATACTTACAGTATGACTTTGTCATTTGTGCGTATTGGTATTGCTATGGGTACGTCGTAAATACGAATTGGCAACGGATGAGTACAAAAGCACCTAAAAACAATTATTCTTTAAAAGCACCCAGCAAGAAACTTTATTTGTTTAAAACTTACCAATACAACAAACAAAACAACAATAAATAATCAGGATACAGAAATTTTTTAAAAGTTATGGGCGGATAGCCCTCGGCTGTATGCCCCACGAGTGGCTGAGCGCTGCTTTTCACCGCCTCCATACAATACCCATACAAAAAATAAGAAAAGAAAACTTTTATCAATGCAAAATATGACATAGCCAATTTAACAAAATTAAAAAGAAAAAACTAGTACGACGAATTGTATGAACGTATAAACTAAAATATTTAATGTATGTTGAAATTGATATTTTGTTAATTTAATCATTCTGTATTCATATTCCTTGTAAACTGTCCCTCACACTAATTCTTATTCCGTTATAATTATTATTTTGTATTAATCTGTGACTGGCGTCGTGGCTCGTGGATTACATTATGATTAAGTTTGTATTTATATTTTTTGTTTTGGTTTTAGGAGAATCAAAGGCAAACTCAGCCCCTCCAAACAATTGTTTTAACGAACAACGAATCGTTTTCTGTAACAGTCTGATATCCGTTAATGTTTCGCAACTATAAATAGCCCACGTGCATGAGTCACGTGTTCGAAGGTAGCGCTCATTCGCTAAATGAACAGTGTCTGTTACATTCAGAGTCAATGATCTAAGCGAACTTTCAACTCTTCCATTACGTGTGTTACTTAGGGTCCACGAACGTAAGAGTCACGGACCTCTAGCGGGTATGCATCTCAGCAAAAATTTGATATAATCAGAAGGCTGTAGTGTACCTGCTGTTTAATTTCACCATCGAACATCGAGGCAGATACAAAGTTCTTTATCACCTCGATGTTTGTTGATCCACAACTGAGCGGTTTTAAGGCATTTTATACCGGACACCACCCCTCTGCGGAATGAACTGCCAGCAGGGGTATTTCTAAACCAATACGACTTGGGGGGCTTCAAGAAAAGAGCGTACATATTTCTTAAAGGCCGACAACGCACCCGCGGCTTTGCAAGGGCAAGGGTTGTCCATGGGTAGGTGACGGCTTGCCCTAGGTGAGCCTCCTGGTCTGGTGCCAAAGTTATCATAAAAAAAACAATAATCAGAATATGTACATATATGTACGTATCGGTAGTTTGTGCAAAAAAAAATATTTCTTTCCTTAAATATTGTTTCATATGGACTACTTTATGTTTTAGACTGCAAAAAGTAAAAAAAAGCTTATTTATTTTTTAAATACATAATAATGAGAAAACAAGTTTTTATTATGACGCACTACCAGTGAAAAAGTTAATGCATAAAGTCGTGCACGCATAAATGGCGTGTTTATGCTAAAATGTTTGTTAATTAGAAATCTAGTCTGTTGGTAAATGATTTGCGCATCAATAATGCAAAACGAAAAATAATTCAGTACAAATTTTCCGAAAAATTTTCATAGCGCCTATAATAGCTATAAAACTTACGACTTAGTTGTTCGCGATTTTTCGCGGCAGGAGTTTTTGGTTACCATGGCAACGGGCGATAAATGTACAAGTATTCTGTGCGGATGAGGTAACAAAATTATTGTTAAAAATATTTATTACTGTACTTAAATTAAAACAACGTTAATCTCATGGTAAGTCCAACCGCTTTGTTTGTGATGCCTTTTTACGCCGTTTGAGCAGTATAATTTCACGGGCTTGCGATATACTCACCCACTCAGCATGCTGATATTCTGTGAGTTTGCGGTATTAGATCGGACAAGTTGCCCCAATAGGAGTCTCAGCATATGCTTTAGCATGGCTCTTCCATGGGTAACAGTAAATAATTGTTATTCGGACCGGGGATCGAACCCGACACCTCTTACTTCATGATAAGCTTATCAGAACAATTAGCTACGAAGCTTTTTTATTATTTTTATTAATTTATTTAAAATTCAGCAATACAAAATAAATACATAAAAATTATAAGGTATGTTTAATATGTGGCCACCACAAGTGGCCACCGCACCAATCAACTTAGTTTGGTAAACTCAAGGTAAATCTGTCCCCCAATATAGGCAACACAGATAAAATCACAAGAAACTTGGAACTTTCAAGGCTCGAAGAATGTTGAGCGCATAATTACGCTATCAAGGCTCTAACTACCTAAATTGGCCAATATCTTTAGCATTAGGCTGAAATTATCATGTATTCATTTTTTTGTATGAATGGCTACTCGGTGTTTTTTCGTGGAAATGGTGGCAAAAGAGCAGGAGGCTCAACTGGGGTAAGCGGTCCTACGCCCATGGACATTCTTAGCTAGCACTTGCAGAGCCGCGGGTACGTTGCCGGCCTTTAAGGAAAGGTTTTTCTTGTAGGTCCCTAACTCCTACTGGTTTGGAAATACCCCTACTGGCAGCTGATTCCACAGACTGGCGGTGCACGGCACAAAATGCCTTAAATAAGGCACAATTGTGAACGATAAAAATCGAGGTGATGAGAAAGCTTTGCCTCGATGTTCGATGAAATTCAGCTTCAGGTATCCAAACAGCACCTCCGAACATTCCCCGTGATATGAAGATGAAGATGATGCGATAGAAGATGTTGTTAGACATCTGACTGGTGACTTTTACAGCTTAACGCGGGCGGGTGACAAGCTCGCGGGCTCGCCGAGAATATGTTTAAATTTTGCAGCGATTAGCGCATAAGGTGTCTATTGTGAGTCTCGAACGTCGGCTTGGGCCGCGGGATTTGAGGCTATGTACCAAGGTGGTGTGATGTCTTGCCATCGTTTTCGGCGAAAAAAAAAAATGTGCCAAAAGATAATAAAGTTTATTATCCGATGTAATAAAGATTTTGATCTAAAGATGTGATTATGTTAAGTCGATAGTTAGATTACATATTCCTTAAGATAACTGCTTCGAGTATAAACTTTCGCTCTTATCAACTCAACAAGTAACCTACGTGACATTGACAGTGATAAGTGTTAACGAGTTTAAGATCTGTGGCGACAGTTGTAGTGTACTTATTTTTGATTAATTGTTATCTGTTAAATTGTATAGTCATACAATACTACAAGGAAACAACATTCCTTGTTCCGGTAGGTTTTTTAGAGGTTTTTAAAGGTGATAATCTCTTTTGTATAAACATAGAATATATTTCAATGTATGAACTAATTTGAATTCTAAATTAATGAACAAACGTAGAACTATGACGTAATAGTATCAACGTAGAACGTATGTACTAAAATTATGGGATTAGTACAAGAAGTGTGGACCAAAATATATACCACGGGACCAAAAAATACCAGGGCGACGCACCTACTTACATTTCGCTGAGTGAGAGACGATACCGAAGTGTCAGTAAGCTTAAAACAGCTTGAACGACTTAAAAAGTTGGCAACACAAGCAAAGCGTCAAACGTGTCAATATTGTCTATCGTCAGCGATGAAGTCAAGAAAACTCGTCTGTTCCGTTGTTGAAAAAAAAAAACAAAAAAGGTGGGAAATTCCAGCAATTCTAGTTTTTTTCTAGATTAAGTATGTGACATATTTTTCTAGCAATCAAAGTGATAGTTTAATGAAATAAGGCTATATCGTAAAAACATGATAACAAATCTCTATTGACGCAATAGGAAATGCAATATTATTACTCAAAGATTGTGAAAAAGTTATTTCAGTGTGTTATAAAATTTATTGTTCTAACGTTATTCTTAGTATGGCGATGATAACTTCTTGAAATTGGTACTGTATGTGTCGAGTCGTCGTTTTTTTCGTGAAAAGCGTCATTGGAGAATAAAAAGTTATTTATACATGAGCGCGTCCTATTTATTTATTAGTGAACAATTCAACGTTTTACAATGAGCCTCAAATGTAGAATTTGGAGGTTGCATACAATTATAAAGGTAGTCTCGGATTATAACTCTAGAAAATAATTGTAAATAGTATTGTAAAGTAAGCATATATAGTCTTTCATCGACCTTCACATAAATCGAATATATTATCCATTCGATTTGTAAATTTGTTCGGCTCCATATATTTTGATGCACTAGGACCTAGTGATTTGTCGTGGTGGTAACCATTTTCTTTTCAAAAATTTTACGATGATGAAGGAATAGTAGCTATGATCTCTTAAGGAAATCGTTAAGATTCAATGTTGCTCAAAGCTTTAAATTAAAATGAATATACTCTCAAGCTCAATTACTTTAAGGGCATAAATTATATTTAATTAATAAAACATATATTAATTTAATTGTATATTTGTCTATTGAATGACATCTTTATGTTTATGTACATGAAACGAAAAAACAAAATTTTTTTGAAATCTACAAAGGTACTAAAAAAATTATATGACGACGAAAGGTGTTTTGAGAATGCAAATACTGAGTATGCAGTTACTGTGAACAATTAATGTGTTTGTAAACTCAGATCGGAGTTCTCAGTGCTAAGAAAATCATAATTATAGTGTATACTCCAACTTAGTTGTCATTTCGTTATGTATATCGAAATAAGTGTTATATATTTTACAGCTTTTTTATTATATAGCTGGCAACGAATCAATGCAACTTCTTTATGGTAAGAGATCACCGGCGCCCATGGACCGCGGTTTTTATGCCAGTTGAGCGCCATAATTTCACGGGCCTCCGATATCTTCACTCCCGCAACGCACAATACAAGTACGGGTGCACGCTGGTATTCTATGATTTTCATTTTGTGTATTCAGACCATTCAAACGCGATACCTTTAACTACACGGTAGTTTAAAACACCGCTCGGAGACGGTTATCATCCAACATTATTTGTTCAGTTTAATTGTCCCACCTATGTCCACTGCTGGACATAGGCCTCCCCTTGGATTTCTAAGAATACCTGTCGGAGACGACCTGCATCCAGCGTCTTGCGGCGACCTTTATAAGGTCGTCTGTCCACCTTGTGGGTGGACGTCCCACGCTGAGTTTGCCGGTCCGTGGTCTCCACTCTTAACACTTTTCGGCCCCATTAAAATTAATCTACTCTCTTTTTTATAGTTTAGACTTTAGATCATAAAGCAATTCAACCTCGTCTGATAAACTATGCTAGTTACTGAGAAACATAACACATTTTCTTGTGTTTAATCTTGTTTTCGGAAGAATTGCGCATTCGCGTAAAATTATTTAAGGTATAGATATGTATCTATAAAGCTTATATTATAACAAGGGAAGTGAATCTAAAATTTATTGTTAATTTGAGACCAAGAATGATATTTAAACCTTTTTTTATGTTTTTGAAAAGATCAACGCGCGAAATGTTAGATATGTCAAAGTCAAGTCTTAATGACATTTCTCAGTAACCTCAAGTGAGTATCGTTTATTTAAAAAAATATTTTCGTCTAGAAAAAGTTGTCTTTAAACAAATACGATTTGTCATTGACGTATTTTATGTTTTAACCCATCTGACCTGGAATCGTACGATAAAATATGGTTTTATCTTATTTCGTATAATCTAAATGAAGCAATCAAGGAATTACAATATATTGCCTTATTAAATGTTTAATTACAATACAATTTTATTAATGTGAATGGATGGATTGAAATGATAAATGAATTATTATGTGAAATAATTCAAAAGCTATTTTTATAACCAACTTTTAAATATGCAAATGACCTTTTTTTTTAAGGATGCCATTTTTTGTTTACTTTCACATTTAAAGGCATATCTTGTCTAGGTTATTTAACTAATTAAAATAAAGTAATAATATTGCCATGGTATTATTATGACCGTGAATAAATAACCAATTCCCCTCCAATAACGATTGATTAACCATAGAAATAGAACAATGCAACAATCTGTATCATACCTTGACTAATAGTTTACAAACAGAAATCGTAACAATCATTTCACGTACTCATTTTAATAGTCCGTATACAGTAATTAAACGTTTAAAATAATAATACTTATGAAGGTTTTCTATAGGAAATGCAATAAAATGTAAACGTGTATGGTATATAGAGGCTCGTAGCTTAATGGTTTAAAAAGTGGACCATGAAGCGAACGGTATCGGGTTCGTATCCCCGTCTGGACAGTTTGAAATTATAATTTAATTTATTCGATGTCTGGAAGGGCTTGACAGTGGTCGAGAAAGTGTCTTAATACTGTCGCACCCGTGGGTGAGCCTTGCTGAAGCATATGCTGACGCATTAATTGGGCCGGCACAGAATACTCAGCGTGAAACGGAACTAGTACTGCGTTTCCCAGAGTGAGTTAGGATATCGGAGGCCCTAAAAAGTGTCCCTTAAGTGCGGCGTAAAAATCCGGCAACACAAAAATGCGCAAGCTATGGTGCGGTTGTTCATGGGCGGCCTTGTTCTCTTACCATATAGGAGTCCCACTTGCTCAGTTGTCCGCTATGGAGAAAAAAATAATAATTATATAATACTAGCTCATAGCTGACACGGCAAACGTTGTTTTGCCATATAAATTATTACCAAAACGGCGTTTTACTTATTTGTTTGAATAAAAGAACACATTGTGACGTAACTGTAACGGTTAGCCATTTTAATATGCTGTGGCGATATTTTTTGTCCAATCACGTTGTACAGAGTTATAGATTATTTTGTGCTATAATCAATGTTATTTTTTTTTAATGACTAACTGTGATGGCATAAGGCCTTTACAGCTTCTCGCGGACTTTGGGGGTGCCTTAGGCCCGCCGAGTCTATGGTATTTGCAGCGCACGCGATAAAAGCAATTTATTAGGTAACTTTTTTACTTTGGGTTACATTATTGCCGTTTTTGTAAGGATCACATTTGTTTTTAAACTTATATAGTTGTACAAGAGATAGTATAGCTTTCAATTATGAAGGATGTTTCAAATCCGTCAGATAGTATCGAAGTCATTTCAATTTAAACAAACAAATCTTTCCTTTTTACAATATGTATTAATTTAGATTTAGAGTAAGGTTAATAAGGAAAAGCAACATTATCATCTCATAGTACACAATATATGCGTATTTTCTATTCTAGAGAACGGAATAAAATACTATGAATGCAGATTTTTTCCCCTAAGTAAAATTTGGAAATTTGACTCAAGATTTTTTCAGCATTACATCACAATCACTAATTCGGTAACATATATAAAAATTTGCGTAATTTGCACATAAACATACATTATATGCATGAAACCTCAAACTGACAATTTTTAGTACATAATATACAGATTGTGCTCGTTGCAATGGCGCCAAAACTTAAACATTGTTATAAATTACCACAAGTATCAAAATATATACATTATTATTAAATATTTCCTGGTTTAGCCATCTGCTGATAACAATAACAGACGCCATTTTGTTTTATAAGTCAATTCAATGAATTGCGTCTCTAAATCATTAAAATTTTACATTAATATAATACGTAGAGGTATTAATTATTGAAAAATATGTTGCATTTGTATTAGTAAAAATTTAAACGGTATTGTAGTAAACTTTGATTAATATGTTAAGTTTGAACGATGACCGAAGCGTCGGCCAATGGTCTGTTTTTTTGAAGAAAGGACATACCTGAGCCCTTCTTGGAAATAAACAGGGATGAAATTATGTTAAATTCGGTACATTCCGTTCTAGGTATTTTAATTAAAAGCAAGTTACCTGCATTCTTTTGTTAAATTATTGCTACGAAATTTAAACAAATTTTAAAATATATTAATAATTAAATATCTGTGGTAATGTTTCAGTATTGCTTACATATTCAATCATAAATACTTAGAATTAACAACTCGTAAATAATTTTGAGTCGATTCGAATGAGTAAGATACATAGATTATAATTAATTCATCTAAATGACCATTTTAAATATTGTAAGCAACTGGTTTTTTTCACGCTTAGAGAAACGTGTGAATAATGAACCATCTATTTCGTTCACTCATTCTCAGTCGTGCGGAAATTCTACGTTAATTAATATTCAATTTTTATGATTTATATGCAATAACACGTGACTTTCGCGAAATTAGTTATTGCTCGTAGGAAATAATTCAACGAAAAGAAAATTCTAGATCTGAATAGGATTACATATATGTATTAGAATTCTAGACTTTTTAGAGAAACCGAGAAAGACGCTTGCCTTGAACCCAGCCACATTTGCTATCAACTCTGTTCTGTCAATGTGTGGTAAGAATTGAGGTCATGGGATCATATTATTATTCTGATAACAGGCTCTGAAGCATGAAAAGCTAAGAAATTTGTATTTCCATTGTGCGCTTGCCTCGCGTGGAATGCGACACGTTACAATAATGTCGACTGTTGCTGACTAGACTAGGCTTACGTACACGTACTAACGTCTGCAAAATGTCCACGCATAATCATCAGAGGCAAAAATGGGTATATTTTAATTGTTTCATCAAAATGTGTGGCGTTTTAGTAATAATTTCAGCATGTTCAATGATAATTGATAGGTTATGACTTACCACATAGTGCTGTTCCATATTCCTTCCAATGTGAGCGAGTTTTTGCGGTCATCGTTTTAATGAATTTAATAAACAATTATAAAATTAACTGGATTTGGAATGAGATTATCTTGAGCACTGAATTTAAAAAAATAAAACTACTATATAATATAATTCGGATTCATGGTTAAATATAAATAACAACAGATACTAACTAAATATCACAATAAAATATTATATTCGATCTAAAATTTAATGATTATTTAAAATTAAACGTTATAACCGATTGGGCTTCATTTTGAATGGGTTATGTAGCGGTTTGCTGGTCCATAGTTTTGCGAGAGCGCGCGACGTGTGCTAACACAACGGATGCGAGTGAACAACTGAACGAACAGCGGGGTACTCGAAGGCGAACGAACTGAACGGAACGCTTAGAACGAAACGGAATGAGGTGAATCGGCGCGGGCGCACACTTTTGCTTCTTGTTTATCGGTCTAACTGGCTCGCCGGCAAATCAAGCGGACTGCACACTGATAAGAAGTGATATCAGAGTGAGCCACGCGTTGAGTGCTAGTACCTAGCGCACTTTATTCAGCCCAACTGCGAAAGTCACCCCGCTTACGAATGTTTGTTGAGACAAATGTATTTATAGTCAATACAATCCAAAAATAATCACACGGACATGGCTTAAGCGCAATTCTTACGGCTTAATAATGAGTACATCAAAACCTTAAGAGAGAGAATATATACGATAAATATCAACAGTACGTGATCCAGTAGAGACATAGACTAAAATATCAAAACCATATTGATTAGCTATAGCTATAATGATGCTCTAATTAAAAGCTGTCATTTCGCATGTCATGTGCATAGATAAAAAATATTTTTTAAATTGTATTTTTGGAACAGTTTTGGTAAATGACGAACGAGTTATATAAACAGAAATATTTGTTTTATTGGACCAATTTGTAAAAATAATACTTAAATTATTAAAATATTTTTAAACTGCTCAACGCAGTTATAAATTCCACAGTCATCCAGGTAATTTAACAGAGTAGGTACATTGAACGAAATAGCTTTTGTATAGCACAAGAATGGTTAGAGTTACGAAGTTATTGTAATTTTGAATTGCCGGAAAGGTCTTGGAAGAAAAACTAAAGGCAATTGTATTAAGACCGGCTGGTAATGGTCTAAGGCGCATCGGCTGTAGAGCCACTATAGTAAAATTAATACATACCTACGTCTAAAATTCTCTCTACCATAAAAAAGACGACCTATTCAGGCTTGTTTCCGATTTTTATATATTGACTAGCTGAAACGGTAAACGTTTTGCCACATAAACAATGATAGGTATTTTGAGAGATATATGCTGTCGCGCTTTTTATACGTATAATGAAAGTCCTACAAATTTACTCTACAATTCAATCATATACCTCACGTCCTACTCTGCAAATCCAATCTATGATTTGCTTTTCCATTTATTGAGTTATTATATAACCAATGTTACTCACATAATATTATAACGTTTTTTAAAATTCTTTTGGTGAAATAATTTTCAAGATCGGTTCAGTAGATCCAGAGAACCTACAACGTATATTATCAAAGACTAATATCTCTATTAACAAATAAGGAATGGTGGTAGAAGGGTGAAAATGTATGGTTCTATGTATTTTTGATGCAACAATAAAAAAAAATAAAAACAAAAATATTGTCAAAAAAATAAAATAAAAATGTTAGTGGTTAAACTTAATCACTCAGAGGTATAAAAATAGATGTAGCCAATTCTCAGACCTATTTAATATGCATACAAAATTTAAGAAAAGTCGGTCAAGCCGTTTCGGAGGGGTATGGTAACTAACACTGTGACACGAGAATTTTATATAGATAAAGTGAAGATACACTATTTATAGCTCAAACGGATGAACTGATTTAGCTGAATAATGGTGGGTAGGTAACTTAGAACTGGGAGAAGCATATAAGACATACTTTTTTTATCTGAATACAAAAATGGAAGGTTATGTTTTTAGTGTATTTATTTTTCCAATTTAGTGGGCCCGTGGATTGCTGCGGGTTCATAATTGGACCCGATAAGTTGCGTTCGCGGATGCAGAGCGTGCATGGAGAAGAACGAAAAAACAACATATGTCCTTTTAGAATGATGGAGTTGCAATGTACAGGGCACAACTTTCGTCGCAAAGTCCGTCAGAAGCTGTAAAGGCCTCATCCCAATAGCGTTAGTCATAAATAAAAGAAACAAAAAACAGGGCACTTCTCCTCGGGACCCTGAGTTTGCCGGCAATCCGAAGAGGCTTTTTTGGAGAGCAAGGGTGGCTGCAGTGTGGTCGCAGCATAAAAGGAACTCTCAGTCCAAAATCCGAGAAGCCTAAGCCTTATGTCAAAAGAGTAAGTCACTTAAAAAAATTGATTTCAGTGACACATAGCACCACCCCACACGAAAAATAGGCGCTCCGTTTTTATAAATTTTACTCAATGCTACGTATTAAATAAAATTTAGTTTTAAATTATTTTGTAAAGCAATCTATTTTATATGATTATTTAATTATAAGGATAATAAAATACATATACATTCCGTTGTTAATTCTCTATTAATGACGCACTTCACAGATATCGCACGGGCTGGTCGTAAAAGTTCAGTGATATTGTCAAAGTAATTAATTTAATCTATATATAAGTAATTGTGTATATATGAGATATACATTTTTCTACGGTTAGAAAGTTTATCAATTATATTTGCGTAATAAATATATTTATTTAGACTATTATATATTGAAAACATACTTTTAAGGCCGTTAATGCGGCCCACCTAGGATGCCTATCGGAGTGAACTGCATTGTTGCCGCGCAATTTTTTTATAAAAATAAATTTCATTGTGAGTGTTATATAATCTATTATACAACACCTAATTGATTTGAATTACACCATATAAGTTCTTCAATAGGACCAGATATTATCTATTTACGATTTATAAAATTTCTTGTCATTTACTCAATGGTAATAAATGCGTGGTTATAAATATAGTCTGAATAGTCATTTATTGAGATACGTCTTGCATTATTTTTATCTCTCAATAGTTTCGGCTTACTTGAAAGATAAAATTCATAAGGCTTTATATGGATTTTATATTTGACAATTTTTATTTTTATTTATTAGTGCAATCATATACATTATCACATTTAAAAAAAATATTAATGTGTGTGAATATGACTTGGGCCTTTAAAAAAGTGCCTAAATTTCCTTAAAAGGCCGGCAACACACCCTCGACCTGGTAGAGACTAGGGATGTCCAGGTGTGGATGACCGCTTATCTTAGGTGACCCTTCTTCTCGTTTTCTTCCTATTTTCATTTTGAAAAGGAATACATATTTACAATTTTAATAGTAACGTGACTTGTAAAAATATAATTAGTTAACATTTAGGTATAACTTATCAATATTGATGTTGGGATGTTTTCAAAAGTAAAAAACCAGTTATTCAATTTTGTTGTTATTTATTTAAACATTTCTATACAAACAAAACAACAGTGAAAAGAAAGAATTACAAGACTAAAAAGGTACTGCAAAAGGCGTAGAGCTCGGCCAATGCCCCAGAACAAACACAAAATACAAGAAAAGGAATATTTTTGGTCCGCCAACAGAAGATAGTAAATATAAATAGACAAAAGATTCACACGTCATACAAAAAAAATTAAAAGAATTCTCCATCCGTTACTGGCTTCATAGGCTTTCTTATCAACCCTAGACAGCACTGAAATTGATAAACTAATGAAGTATAAAATTTTGAAAGCAATCCAAAAGGCGTAAAGATATTATGAGTCATTATGACTTAGAAAGATGTTAGAAAGCCTAAAATGGCTATTATTAATATCGCTTAGCGTTCTTAAAATTACAGGCACTATAGAGAATAATTATTAAATTATAAAGCAAACTTGCAATCTATTTGTCATAGACGAAAAATGATTAAAACATATCTAAAGCTATTTAAACATATTTTTTCTGTGATAAAATACTAAGTTTGTAAATTATATATATGATACATAAGTAAATTTTGTGAAATAACAGTATTTTACTATTCCCTATGTAATATATCTGGCATAAATTGAAATATTTAATAACTATATCTTAATACGAAAGGTGCATTATCATTTATAGAGTATATTGTATAATATTTCATAATTGATTAGTGTAATAAATAACAAAAACAATGGAAAATTAAAGTTTAAGTAATAAAATGCACATAAATCCTTTTATTGTCGTCCAGATATTAAAACACAGCTCATACAAATATCAATAATCTTACTTCAAAACGTATACAACTATATTTTTTTAAATAAGTTAACGGTTCTAAGTACTAGCCCTTAGAGACAAGCTTAATATTTCCCCAATTAAATTTATCTCTATAAAGTATTGATAAAATTAAAATTAATTTAATTATAAAAACTTTTACTTAATTATGTATATAACTGTACTGTTAATGCTTTAATTCCATTAATTTTAAACATAAAATGATTAACATAACATGAAAATATAAAACATGACGCGCTGGTTATTGTGTTGCAAGTTGGCGCCAAAACTACAATGAGTATTTTATATAACATGATCCTTCCCACAGTTTCATTTTCTTAGGGTTTCTGTCAACGTTGTCTGGCAATAAAAAAAATATTTATAAAGGCCTAAATAGCTTATATGAAATAAATTATATGTAAAATTAATATTATAATTTATATTGTATTACATATACAATAATATATATTTTAGAAGCTATTTATAAAATGAATTATTTTTTTATTGATATTTATATTAACGCATTTATGTTTAACAGCGTATATATTTACGTTTATATTTAGTAATAGACTGTAGTAAAAGAACTGTTTCACGCTAAGTATTCATTGAGCTCGTTGAATCACTACCGAGGAGACAATTAGTGCGTCAGCATGGCTCTCCCAGGGGTGTGAAATGTGAAAATATGTTAAGATATAGTGTTAAGATACTTAACCGGCCACTGTTAAGCCCTTCCAAAGACCGCATACGGTATTATTATATATTATGATTATTTTTTTCTGACAGACACGTCTTATAACACTCCTATTTTAGAGCAGTGTGATAAAAACGATTCCAATCTAACTTTAGCTAATATCTTATCATATTTATCGGTAGTAATTCCTGTACAAACACGTGAGTAAGGGAATATTTTTAAAAAGTATTTGTTTGTTTAGGTTTGTTTGGCTAATGCACATGGAAATTAACCAATTTTTTTTGAACATCAATGATTTCTTGTATTACACAATATTCATAGAAAACACAGCGTGAAACGGTACGTGTATACTTCCACTATGTTTCGCTGAGTGAATGAGGATATCGGATAACCTGTGGACATCTTTAAGCGACATAAAAGCCGGCAACATAACCAATGCGCGGACTGTGGCGCGATGGTTTGCTTTAATAAACAAGAGGTTCAAGGAGTTTGCTTATGAATAAGAGCATTCTATATTAGAGATATCAAATAACACTCGGTAAGATTTTATCATAGAAATAAAAATGACACTAGTTTATAATGTCATACTAATAATGCTGAATGTGTTGAATGGAGAAAAGAAGACTTAAATGTCTATATTATATAATTGAGGTTTAATTATTATTACTTAATCCTTAATTATGCCTTAAACGTTGTCGCTAGGATTGGTTAGTTACATTAAAACTATGTAAAAAACTTTGAAATACATTTTTAAATTGTTTTACCTTGATTATATTAATAAAATTTTTATCACATCTTAACAGATAGTGTTAATAATAATATTAAATTATAATATACATTAATTTACAAAACGGTTGCCATAGCAACGCATGCCAACAAACGTCAATCTCTCAACGTCTCTGCTTATATTAAAAAATACATATATTCTACTATAACGAGGCTGGACCGCCTATGTGTGTATTAAAATAAAATGACAGGTCTATAATTAATCTATAAGATCTTGTAAAATCATTTGCAACAAGAATGTAAAGTTATCACGCGTCGAACGCGTGTTACGCACACATTAGCGTACGCGTGTGTACCAAATAAAAATATCTCATTACACACACATTGATAGTGACAATTACATGTGCGGACAGCCCACAAATGCACTGACAGTTGGGGACGTATTCACAAACAATAATTGTCGTTCCCTGATGTAAATTATGGATTCAGTTGTGCAAACCGTGTCATATCTTATCATCTGACATAAATTTATCTTTACGCTACTGCTCACTTGTCATAGTGATGATACTATATATATAAGTTTCTAAATATAAACATCTAAATAGTTCACTTTCATTTATTAATAGCACAATACTTCATGTCTCTACAGGCTTGGTAATACAAACTAATATTTTTTACTGTAAATCTATGAAGTCATTTTCATGTGGATGATTTAAAAAATACGCAAAAAATTGTATGCTATCACGGAGTTATATAAATAATTATTTATAAAATGTCCTTATAATATGTGTAAATTCTGATATTACTTGTTAATTTCTGTTGTCATATTATTTGAATGCGTATCTGTGTTCAGAAACATGACGCGGCCATTGGTACAAAGTCCACTCGTTTGAAAGAGGACTTCTGTAAAAAACGAGAACATAATATGGTGACGAATAAAAATTATCTGTTTCAAAACGTTTATTATCTTAAAACAATGATAAAGGTTCCACAGTATAAACTCAACAGTCAACTACCGTATTTCTCTATGGCTTAATCCGCATTGCTCTATGGAGCGCTATTCAAAACAATTCTTGTTGCGTATGGGTTTTTCTATACATTGCTGATTGTATTCAGGAAAAGAAATTCTTGCAACGAACCTTGCTTACAATACAGCTTATAAAAATACAATATAAGGGCGTTAAGAAAGTTCGCAAACGTTATAAGGTCTTAACCTCATAAAACCTTAAAAGGCCGACAAGCAGCCGCGCCTCGGCAAGGACCGAGCGTCCTAGGTGAGTTTCTTAGAAAAAATATTCTAAAATTCTTTGCCGGTTTACATTAGCTAATTCCAAAACACTGAATCATACATAATACTGATGTAATAAATACTCAATATCTAGCCTTGGTTCTCCTATCAATCAAAACAACAATTATTCTCTGTCGTACATATGATTTGATCCTCTAGTCCTCGCCGAACTTCAATGACATTTTATTTTTTGATCCACATCACGTCATCGGTATACTTTAAAAAGGTATAGCCGATCTTCGATCAAATATGTACCGATAGATAAATATTTTGATGAAATATTTCATATCTTAGCTTACATCATTATTTTAATTTAAAAGGCAACATAAATGACACTAAGTTGGGCTTAATTATGTGTACCAATTTAATAACTAAAATATTATTAATATGTTAAATTCATAATATATTTCAATAATATGATTCGTCTGAGTGTCTCTGGACTGAGCATAACTTTAGGCTTATCCTATCCGACAAACAAAAGCTCGGATTGTGCCACGGTTGTCGAACGGCAGTAATGTCTTACCATTAAAAAATATACTCCGTTAGACGCTATATAATAATAATAAAATTGACTATATTTTGACATGTACAGTTTCAATCAAAACGGGTTTATACAATAATTAACATGTATATTCTAGATGTTTCAGAAACCTCTAGGTGACGTGTTCTAACACACCCACAACGAACTTGGAGATGAAGCCACACTTGTATCAATAATATTACGCAATCGACACAACAAATTAAGAAAGATAATAAACTTGTGCAATGTGACTCATCCTTGCATAGTGACGTGCTTTAATGATACAATTAAGAAAAATCCATTTTTAGGTTTTGAACGCCAATCAAGCGGTATTTTTATGGGCCTCCGATATCATCCCTAATTCAACGAAACAGCAGAAGAACCTTTTCAAGTACAACTAGCATTTCACGATATTCTGTGAGCGCGATGTGATAGCCATACAACGCAGTAATACTGCGTCATCATGCTCTCCCACTGAAGAGACAATGTTAGGAAGTGGCCCTGCCATAGCCTAGCCTAGCAATAAAATTATAAATTCTATTCAGATCGATATCGAACTCAGTACCCATGACGATATTATAGCACGTTGAGAATTTATCAACAAGACTGAATGTTTTGTTATTTTGTAAAATAATTTAAAGATAAAATATAAATGTATGTATATGAATAAATATTAACTTAAAATAAACATTGCCAATTTATTCGGACTTGGCGTATTGGTTTCCATGTAAAGAAATATTCTTTCTAGAATACTAAGTTTTATTGCAATTAAATCTATATCATTACGATATTGAGCGATCTGGATCCAGTGGTTGCTCGCGACCTTCATGAGATCGTATTAAATTATTATTAAATCCATATCATCATCATCGTCAGCCTATTCAAGTCCACTGCTGGACATAGGCCTCCCCCAAAGACGCCCACCTGCGGCGAATTAAACCTATATAATTATTATTAATTGAAGCTACAAAAATCACTTAGGTAAAGTAGTCTACACCTTGGGAATAAAACATATAAATCAACAATTACTATATATTTCTTCTTATACAACTAGGATCCCATTCTCAGATCATTTGCACAACAGATGAAAATGGCACAGTAGTAAGGCACTAGGAATGTAAATACAATCACAATAGTTAATTTATTGTCTGAACTGGATATAAAATTTTGTTAAATAAATAAAGTTTAATAGTCAAATAGGGATAGACAGGACAGAAAATTGTTAACTTTCCCATTTCGCATTGATATTGACACACAAAAATCGAAACTTAAATTGAGTAATGTGATTTTCTATAACAAACATGACTTCTGTTACTTGGTAATAATTATTCATATAATAAATAATTTTTGTAGATTCATAATTTTAAAAGTTGTGCCAAATTCATGAAACAATTGAAGAAAATGGCATGTACTATGCCATTTATTGGTTACAATTAACGCGAATCGTTTCTAAAAGGCTGGCACCGCACCCGCGGACAACTGTGACTAAGCGTTACCATGGGCGATGTATGGGTTAGCCTAAGTGAACCTACTGGTGGGCCTCCTGTTATTCATAAAAAATAATGCTTACACAATCGTATCAGAGTTTTAAAAAAGTGGCGAGACTGTATTCTTTTATATCCAGTTTTATTATAATAATATTTGAGCTACACGCCTAAAAGGACAAGGTCAGCTAAAAAATATAATTTTGGATGCCTTTTTACGTAATTACAATACCTAAGTAATAAAGTCTAGCATTGATACACAATAAAAAATATTAAATCCGCATATTTTGGCATCATCGTTGAACGATTTAAAACAACAGATTTGTTATGGTAACTATATAAAATATCTTATAAAATATACAACTTAATATATATGATTCCAAAAATGCCTCAAGAAATCCATTTTAGTTATAATAATCTGTTTTAACTTTTTTCTAACACAATTTTAAATTGAATAGAGAGCGTTGGCTTTTATAACTAAAGTTGACTTCTTGATGTGTTTCTTGGTAGGATTTCTATAAAAATATTAATAAATCTATTAATTCGGTATTTAGGAATTATTGTCCATTAAGTAGTTATAAATAAAAATATTTATTTTATTGGCGTTATTAAAATATGGAAGATCTTCTAGAACTTTTTTTAAGCATTTATAAAATTTTACACATTCTACAAAAGTTTAAAATACATTTATCATTATTTTATATTTATAAAAAACTTCTTGAAAATACTTGCATTTTATTTTATTTAAATTAATTATAACTTTAATTAAAATCTTACAATACCATTATATTCTATTGCAATGTATAAAACCAATTTAAAAGATATAATATCATATCTAATAAAAATACCGAATCTACCAACAATTTGGAACCTAAAAATGGAAAAATTTAGTTCATTCAACGTAAGTAATTTTTAATTCATTGAACTATTCAAATACTGACGTTAAAAACAGAAATATGGTTATATTATTTATCTGTCAGTCGCTGCGAGGACAGAACAATTATCCAGTAGGTTATCACAAATATCTCCAATGAGACACATGAAATAAAGCAGTCAAGGTTGACCGCATACTTACTACACAAAGGCCACTTTTTCATGTATGCGGAATGCTTTATTTATATGAAAAAGGACGGAACTTTTAAGTACAGATTTAGCACCATTTATTGAGTTTCATAAGTTTATTCGCACCCTGGCCACATCGCCATCCCTCTTATCATACACAACTTTATCAGTGTTATATAACTTCTCTTGAATTGCGGCGAACGACTGTCCCTTCGTCTCTGGGAGTAGTATTAAAATAAATATAACACCGCCTATGGACAGCAGGGCGAAACTCCAGAACGCCACATACGTACCCAAATTGTCCGCTACCACCTGGTACAACTTGGTTACAGCAAACGTCATCAAGGCGACAAAAATTTGTATCACACAGGTGGCTTTAGATTTTATATGAGTTGGAAATATCTCGGAGGTTATAGCGAATGGGACAGTCGCTAGACCTATCGTGTAAGAAAATATAAAAATCGGTATCACAATAATGGGAATGAATTTCAAATTGACAATGTACACGCTGTTTGCGTATTTCATGAAGAAGTACGCGCCTATTATAACATTAGCCAGCCCCACACCGCACGAAGACACCAGGAGTAGCGGTTTCCTTCCTAACCTATCGACTAACTGTGACGATATTGCTGAAGTTAATAACTGCACCGAGCCAAAGACAATACAGGATTCACGTGCGCCCAACCCACCCTCAGCAGCACCAAATATTTCCTCAGCGTACGATATAATAGCCGTACTGCCGCAGAACTGTTGCGTAAAATATATTCCTAGTAAGATAATAAGGCCTCTTTTGTTGCCACCTACTATTAGGAGATCCTTCCAACGACTCTTTTCTTTCATGTTCTCATTAACAAGGTGAGTCATACTATCCAACTCTTCTAGCATGTAATCACGTCCACGTAGTTTCTTTAGAGATCTTTCTGCCAGATTCATCTGGCCGGTCTTGAGGTAGTAGTAGGGTGATTCGGGCATAGCACTGAACGTGACTACGAATAGTATGGGAAGGGCGATATTGAAACTCGCCAACCCCAGCATAGAGACATAAGGGCCTATGCAGTATTGCGAGAGGATCCCAAACTGGAAATAGAAATAAATGTAAATTAATACGAGTACAAATAAAATATCCATACTAAGACATATTATAAAGCTGAAGAGTTTGTTATGAACGCGGTACTCTCAAGAAGCATGGTCCGATTTGAAAAATTCTTTCACTGTTAGATAGTCCATTTATCGAGGAAAGGAAAATATAAGATATATTTTATTTTCAAAAAGATTATGGATGCTAGTAAAAACCCGATAATGTAATCTAAGATATACAAGAATGACCCGAAAAATCCTGAAATCGCGTGCGCTGAGAAACCTATTGGTTATAGAACAAAACAATATAGGTAATAAAATTAAGCCGAACATATAATTATATTATATTAAAAAAAAGAGATTCCTAAACACTAATTATGTAACCCAAAGTGTAAAAAAGTAAATAATGAAGAAGCAAGCAGGGTAAATGTGGGTTAAAATTAATTTTTCTAATGTTTAAAAATCAGTGCGAGGCAAGGTTCTTTATAAATAATAATAGTAGAGTAAGAGATAAATTTCGTAAAATTATATTTGAGAGCAATTAGTTGTCATGAAATTTATGAAGCATTATAAATAAACAAAGCATTTTTATTTCTATATAATTAATTAAATAACTCAAAATCAACTGATTTTAAATAGAAAGTTGTATAAAGCCGTACCTAGCCTTACCTTTTATATAGGTAACCATTTATTGGCAGATTTATTGAGTATATATCAATTACATAATAAACCAAAAGTATACTCTTTAAAGTAAATAAGTTTACCACTAAAATGTTGTAAAGATTAATATAATCCGATTTGTTGCTTTTTCATAAGAATGTTTTTTGCTTTTTTATGATATAGTGGGCAACGGAACAGGCAGGTCTCTTTTATGGTAAGAGATCACCGCCGCCAATAGACAACCGCCACAATCCACGCTTTGGTTGCGTTGCTAGGTTTTCTGCCTCAGAATAGCTCTCCCACGGGTAAGACCATATTAAGACACTCGACCACTGTCAAGCCCTCCCAAAGACCGAACAAATTATAATTTATCGGGGATTACGTCCTATAACTCTTACTTCATGGTAGTATTATAAGACCATTAGCTACGAGAATATAAAGCTTATCCTTTGAAATAGATTTCCAACTTGGAGATAACTTGATACATAAATAAGGTACATTTTTATGAAACTCGAGAGGCAAACTAGCAGGAGACTCACCTAGGATAAGCGGTCCTTCACCCATGGACACGTCCAGTCTCTGCTGGGCTGCAGATGAGTTCTGGGCTTTTAAGCCAGACCAGTGTAACGTGTAATGTGAATGTTAAACGAGTTGTAAGTGTGGACGGAATTACGAGCATTACATGTAACGCTCGCGCTAACGTTCGCGGTAATCCATCGGATATAGGTTTTTTCCGCGAACGCAAAAGCGCTAAAAATAGATTCGCGTAAACGATTCGCTCAGAGTTTGTGATCCACACTGTTGATGATAAATTACACGTAATCTTATATTAGACGTTACACTCGTCTGGACCTCCCTTTAGGGAAAGGTACGGATAAAACATCGTGTTCTGCCTCGATGTTATTATTTATATGAATAAAGATTCGACAAACCACCACCAGAAACTCACCTTAGACATAACAGTAATAAGAGTAGCCATGGCTCCTCGCAATTCGTTTGACGCTATTTCACCGAGATACATAGGTGCTATTGTGTACGCGATACCGTAGCCGAGACCAGATATGAGCCGAGCTGCGTAGATCGTAGGCACATTGGTTGCCAACATCACAAGGATCCAGCCCAGGATGTAGGGAATCGCTGCGAGGAGCAAGGTCCGCTTCGTGCCGATTCTGTCTGCGAGGTATGAAGCCGGTATCGGGCTCAATGCTGAAATAGTAGACGCAAGAATCGTATTAGTTTTTTTTCTTATTCGAACGAGCAGACAGCTATTTTGATACATATAATGTTTCAGTATTTTGTTGTTTATTTTTTTTTGTATTTATTGTTAGGTAAAGTAAATTTAACCACATAAAACTCATATTTAGTCATCTTACGGATGAGAGAAAACCTTTAAAAATTGCAAAACAAGGAGCTTATTTTGAAATATTCAAAAGGTAGGTTGTATTTTTTAAAAGGTTCTCCCGCTTTTTTCTACATCTCATGTTGTAAAACACTGTGAAATACACGTATAAATACATAAACAGAAATATAGATAAATTTTCCTTGAATTTGTTATGTAAAAAAGGGTAGGTAAAATTAATTTTATAATTTAATTTTTTTCCAGTATACGATTAAAAATACATAAAAGTATATTCACCTGAACTTAATATCATAAGAGACACAATCCAGGAGCTCTGGTCCGGTGTTGTCGGGATAGCCGAGTCTTTGTCCCGAAGTTTCGGTAGCGTTGGGGACGTCCATCCCACTGTGGTACCCGCGGCCGCGGTGATCAAGGTCGCTGAAATTTAAATATAACACTAAGAATTCTCAATAATAAAAAGTTTCAACGAATTTAGCACGTTTAGTTTATTATTGATATATAACGGCAAACGTGAGGCTCACTTAGAATAGGCAGTCCATTGCCCATGGACACAACTTAGCGCCAATTAGGTCATAGTTGCATTGCCAGCACGGCTTTGAGAGGTCCCTAAGTTGTATTGCGTAAGCGATCGCGTACAGGAAAACGCAGAGTGGGACGTCTCGCCACGCGATGAAAAGACGATCTCACAGGTCGCAGGCAACCGCTGGACCCAGATCTTGGTATTGCACAACTAGATCAAGACTGAATTTGGGCAACACTATTAGTGATACGAATTGAATGAGTATAAAACGTCCCAAATAGTAAAAGGAATTATCATTTTAATTACAAGCAAAGCCTCCTTATCGACAATGGCTTATGAAATTATAGCTGACTTTATACAGTTAATTAGGGTATTATTAAGTCCAAACCACTTAGTGTGCTGAGATGTGTTTTTAATAAATGTCAGCATACGATTCTAAACTACTTTAAATATTTCTTATCAAAGAACACTATATTCGTCGCAGAAGTTTTTTGTTTGTATCATGTTAATTATGTGTTTTTTTGTTGGTAGCGACATGATTTGACCATTTTGGCTGCAATTTATGATAATATTAAGCAAGGATTTTTTTTGTTATAAATGTGTTGTTTTTTGATTTTATTTCTTTTATATTAACCCACTTAAACATAATAATACAAGGTATGATTAATAAAAAATATTATTTATAGAGATATGTAAAAATGAAACAACGTTTGGCTGTATACCGCACCACAAGTTGTGGTTTTCCCTCACTCACGGAGGTTCGTGTGGGAAAAACGACTCTCTTGCAGAGGATTCTATCTCGCTTAAAATGACGAGTCCAGGCTTTTACACTCACTTATAGAATTTTTTCGCCTACTAAGTTCTTATTTACCCCGATTTGACTGTATATAATTATATGTTTCTAACGGAAACACACAACGGCATACTATGATAATCTAATTGCACATCGTGAAAATTGTGTAAAACGATAAAGACGCGATAAGTTTTTCCTTTAAGATGTATCCGCGATGATTCATTCGAACTTGACCCAAATTTGTATTCTACGTTGCGTACATATTTTACAATGGTAAAATTTACCTTACTTATAAACGTCGCTTAACTTGAAACAATTATAAATATTTTATCAGTTTCAGTTTGTTGTTCAGTATTTTGTCAGTATTCTTAAATATTTTGTCAGTGTCTCGCTGTTATGCATTTGTGGTCGCAAGAACGAGACAAAAGCAATTTAGCAAAGTGTGTAACTATAAAGGGATAAATGTGTTTCAACCGTTAATTTACATAATAAATCAGTAAGTGCGTAATTATTCTATATAAACAAACCTACAGAATGATTAACGTTGTAATTAAACAATATATATATATATATATATATACCTACTTCTCATCAAAAACACATTAAAAGGTGTATGATTACAGATATACAAATATTATGAATAATATGTCTTATAAAAATGACAGATATTAAATCCTTTTTAAAATATCACATGTCCAACATTTGTCAATTTGGTTATACATATAATATAAAACAACACCAAAATGTCCACAATACCTTGTATTTAGAAGTTTTTTTATGGTGTAGCGGACAACGAAGCAGGTGGGTATCCAATATGATAAGAGAACTTGAAATGGTGCTTCTACTGTGTTGAGTGTGTGTGAGTGAGTGAGTGAGGATATCGGAGGCCCTTAAAACGCCGCTTAAGTGGCATAAAAAGACGGCAACAGAGTCAATGCGCGGACTGTGGCGTGGTTGTCCATGGGCAGCAATGGTCTCTTACCATATAGGAGAAACACATGCTCCGTTGTCCGCTATACCATAAAAAAGTGGACTCGAGGAAGCCAATATCGGGACCTTGCTAGAAAAATAGGTATAGTTATAGTTTAAAAAAATTGTAATTAAATAACGAATATCGTAACAGGGATCAAATAAGGGCTTCTGCTATTTTATTTATTTATTTTATTATATGGCAAAACGTTCGTCGATTCAAGTAATGAGTTAATAGAATTGTTGTCAACCAACATCTTAATATCCACTCAGCATTTCAATCATGACGTATTAAAACCAACAATGGACGTGCTTATACGCACTTAGTTATCTCGCACATGACTTTTCAGAAACGTCGGCTACGTTTCTGAAAAGTCATGTGCAAATTGTACAAATTGTGCCTGGTGGACATGCGATCTCATAGAACGATAACAGACGTTTTATTTTCAAGGTTTTATTCTTATAATCGTGATCTTTTCTCATTTCAAAACAGAGCCTCGTAGCTAAGTGGTTTATTAAGGGCCGTGGAATCAATTATAAATTAATATAGAATTTATTCGGTCACTGGAAGGATTTGAAAGTGCAGGGCGAGTGTCTTAATACTGTCACAACCATGAGGAGCCATGCTGAAGCATATGCTGACGCATATTCTGACGCAGTACTTGGGCTGGCTCCTCCGAAGTGATACCACGGGCTCACAGAATACTCAACGTGAGATCGTTATTTCGGCGGCTCTAAAAAGAGTGCCGCTTAAGCGGCGTAAAAACACAACCAATGCGCGGACTTTGGCGCGGTTGTCCAACACCTGCTTCGTTGTCCGCTATACAATAAAAAATAAAAACATTAAAATACATTATTATTGAATGTTAATTAATAATTAATATAATATACACAATTATCAGCTGTATCATACATCTGTTATTCCTAGGCTTCGTAATTACGTGGTCTTATAAAACGAAGCGAGAGGTATCTGTTTCGCTCCTCGGTCGGACTGT
>DWCF01001270.1:0-32199 GCA_018230265.1 Delias oraia
CATTTTTAGTAAACATACGATAGCATCTAATACAGCGATATTTCGCTTCATCGTCGTCATCAGCCTATTAAGTCCACTGCTAGGCTACTGCTACACATAGGCCATTTAGATTACAACGACGAAACTTGATCTATATTTATGGAATATAACGACCAAGCGCTTCGTTTCCCAGCAATAAAAAACAATACGAACGATGTAAAATCTTATTGATATGCATTGAAGGAATATTTAGGCGTATTAATATTACCGAAACACTTTCTCCCACGCGAGCCCCTCCCCGGCCTTTTGATGTTGCATGCTTGCGTGCAAATGATTGCTTCAATGATAGCTTGATTTGTATTCGAAATTCAATGTTTATATTCAGCAGCAGGTATCAATCCAAATAACTCCTCCGCGTTGCCGTGATAAATGTGATAGAAGATGCTGAGCGAAGCAACATCTGCACGCAACGTCAAAGATACGGTCCCCTCAAAGTCGCTATATCAGGTTTTCACTGTACATACATATGTTGCTTCTGATATTATATGAAATGGCCAAAATTTCATAAACAGTGTTACGTAACTCGGTAGTCTACTGGGTCCACTAGTACTAATATAAAATGATTCAGCAATTCTGAATGCGTTACTTTTTCAGCGGCACTCCGTGATATGGCCCCATGAAACCAGGGCTCCCGGGCGAGAAGCGCGGCCTGGGTGCTAGCGTCTAGTGGTTCTACATCAGCCCCTGCCGGAGAAGTTCCCGGGGACGTCGAAGAAGACGTTAACGGCGCAGCCGTGAATGGCTCTGAAATTTAAAATAAAGTTATATTGCCGGCTTATGAATTGAGCATAGTAGAGATATTAAAGTTTCGAAATAATTGAAAATCTTTAAGTTATAGACTAATTAAGATTAACTATAAAACTTTACATATGCGTCACTCAACACAACACAAGAAAATAACTTATATTATTTTCTTGTGTTTCTAACAGTGACTTCAGTTTTGCAGCAGCGTATGGAAAAATCGACCCAGTTTTGCCAAAAAGGTATTTAATGAGTTTAAAGCGGTCCTTAAATGTATCTCTATCTTTGCCTCTGATATAGCGGGTAACGGAGCACTCGTGTCCTCTCTATGGCAAGAGATTACCGCCCATGGACAACCGCGCCACAATCTGTGCTATAGTTGTGTTGCCAGCTGTGTACGTTGTTCGAGCAGTATAATTCCAAGACTCATCGATACCATCACTCATTTAGCGATACAATACATGTATTGTTTCAAGCCGAACATTCTTTTCCATAAGTATGGTTTCATAGGTATTTAAAAATATTTCTGAGATAGAAATAAAATTACTGTAAGACAATTGTGAAACTAGCCACTATATATTCAAGAATGGATATAATTTATCTACTTACGCATGTCAAATATATCTGTGTGATGGTTTGGGAGGAGTGCAGTGGGCGGTGTTCTGGGTGGCGGGGTCTGATTTACATACTGGCGGACGCTTTCTTCACATCTGAAATCGAGAATATATATATTAATAACAAAATCGTATTACACTTTGTAAGCCTTAAACTATATTAATAATACTTAAAAAGTTATGAATAAAACAGAAATTTAGAAAGTTAATCTTTTATTCAAACTGCTTTCATAGAATCTGATACAAATTTTGCAATTTAAAACAATATAACTGCCGCATTTATATCTTTTGACTATTAACCAACAACTATCTTGAACCAAGTTGTATGACGAAATGTTCCACGTCAGTATTACATTTGGGATTTAGAGTTTGGGTTTACATCCAAAGAAACTCTCCTGTAAACTATGTATAAAAAGCATTTATATGTTATATACATTTATATGTTGACCCCATGCCCTATTGACTTTTATGGACTGTTACAAAGCAAATGTATCATATATGATGCCATCCAAGTGGCATTTTTCACCATTTGTGGGTGACAATTGTATGGTACCTTTAACAAAAACCTATTCTAAAAATATTATGAAATATCATATATGTAGTAATCAGCATACATTGTTATGATAATAGGTGGGCAAATGAACAGAAGGCTCATCTAGGATAAGCAGTGCTCGGCCCATGGACACCCCTAGCTATTGCTGGGCCGCGGGTTCGTTGCCGGCACACCTTCCAAAAATTTGTGTTCATATGCGATAGACGTGAAGTTATTCCACATGTTATGTGATTTTAGTCCAATGATAGGGTTTATGATATCATTTCTGTTGAAAGTATTAAGTACTACTCACGAGGATATAGGTGGCAGCGAGGCGAGTGGTGGTGGAGGTGGCTGCCGGTGACGAGAGATTGGAGGAGTAGGTTCTGGTGGAATCTTATCAGGCATATCATTATAGTACTCCCTTTCTTCTAGAGGTTCTTCACCCACACTGGCCGCAAGGGATGACCCATTTATATTTAACCTATTGTAAAAACATGTTTCAATATTTAAAATCATCAGACTTTAGAACAATAAATATATAAAAATAAAAACTTAAAAATCTACTACTAATTTTAATAGCTTTCGAAGTATAGAAAAATAAAGGTAAAACCAATTTGGGTAGATTTAAAATTAGATATAGTTATTATATTATTTAATCTAACCTATATTACATAGGTCCTGTTCCTGTGATGTAATTATTTGAATAGAGAGCTACCTTCTATCATGATTGACTTCCTTTTCCTTACTATTGCAGGTTATGTATATGTTAACAATCATAATTGTATAACTGATTTTTGGAAATATGAATCATATAAGGATATGAAGTACTAAGATTCTCATGAGTCACTAAATACAGGCAGTCCATAAGAAAGACTACACAAACATGAATTGATTTGCCAATCATTATAAAAGTTTCAATGATTAAGATTAAAAAATAATTCAGATTATAACTGAGTCATACTATATTATAAGCACAATTTTACTTACGATGTAGGTTTTGTTAGGAACTCCTTAAAACGCAACTCAAAAGCTTGTCCTATAGTAGCTATTACAACTTGAGCCAACCTTCCTCCACACTCTAAGACATAACAAGCTCTACGCTCTGTGGGGGGTGCAGACTTAGCAACATATGCTACAAAATCTAAGGAATCCTAAAATAATAGCCATAAATAAATGATGTTATTGATATGAAAATACTTTTATTTGATTTATTCAATTATATATTACATAGAATATATAAATAAACCCTTAGTAAATGAAAAATATGAAGTAAGTTTTATACCTGGTCCCCACCAGAAGCAAATGAAACTCGAGGCATATCATGACGGGCAATTGTTTCACCTCCCTCTAAGGCGGCAAGAGTGATTGCTCTTGAAGATACAGTTAAAGCTACATTTGAGCCAGAGTGAGCCATCCGTGGCTTTGGTGCAAGAGCAGAAGATGCTGCTTGACAAATACGACGCTTTTTATCAGCTGTCCTTAAGCCTGCAGCTGCACATACCCTAGCTATACATTCTCTAAAACGGATAAAAATGATTTTTAACTTTGTTGTTAAACTTTATACATACAAGAAAATTTAGTATGTTTAAACTTACTTGGCTACTTGTGACCGAGTGTCGAAGTCCAATTTTTTCATGGATGTTAATACCTCCATACATCCTATGTACTGCATAAAAAAATTACGTATAGAATTAAAATGTACATAATATTAAGTATAATGAAATGCAAGACTAATTTACCCGCACTGCGTATGTAATTCCATCGCTTGCCAAAACGGAATCAGGGTGAAGCCAACCTCTTGCCGGCTTAGCCACAAAAGGTCCACTTTCAGCCATTTCAACATTTAGCCCCCAGGGATCAGATATATATCCTCAGTAAACTTGAATTAGTTTTAGATGTAATCTTTCATTGTAATTCAAATGAAATCAGGTTGTCATGATATTCAAGTAACTATCCGTGGCAGACAACTGTTTATATGCATTAATAATTATAGTTTTATAATAAAGGACTAATACCTACTATATTATAGGTCAAAAATTATTGATGTAAACGATACTACTTTTTTGGCACTAAAACAATTTTCTTTTTGAATTATCAATCACCAATCACCACTTCCCAGCCATTAATATTTAGACAATTGACAGTAAGTAATATTTCAAATAACAAAGTGACAAATCAACCGTGACTCGTGAGATTGACACAAACTGTGCGTCAATATCCTAAGGGCGTCGCAATGCTATACGTGCCTTGATTTCAGAAACCTTTCAGAAAATCAAGCACATCCTTCTCATTAGCATTCTTCCTATGAATAACCTTAATCAATTGTAATAATAATTCATATGTCATTTGATTTACATTCTTGTTTTATTTGTAAGTACTTTGTAATCATCATCATTATCATTATTATTTCAGCCTTAAGACCGTAACTGCTGGACATAGGCCTCGCCTTTGGACCTCCATGCATACCTGTCGGAGGTGAACTGCATCCAGCGTCTTCTGGCGACCTTTATAATGTCGTCTGTCCACGACTTTGTAATAAAAAATATCTGGAGTTTTTCTGGCATCCTCATTTTAGGCTAACTACTACTGGTTTTATTTCAATTACAGTAGGTAGTTTTTATTGTGGGGGAAGGAAGAGGGGCATCGCTAGAAATATAACAATCCTATAGGGCGTTATAGTTTAAATAAGTTTGGAAATACCAGCTAACAGTATATGTATCTACAGTAGTAATTATATAAATACAATGGATAAATTCATGAACTCATAAAAAGGTAGATTAGAGAAAATGAATAGGTATTTTTATTACAGTTATTTCTTATTAAAATTCCATGCAGAAATTACTGCTTAAACTCATTAAATAAAAATATTAACAATTGTAATAGAAGATACCTATCTTATGTTATTTTGAAATTCATTATCAGCAAGAAAGATAGATAAGAATAATATTGGTTCTAATTATGGTAACAGATTTAGTATTAGAGGCCATAGTGTAATAGTCAGTAGTACTTGGACTTTTATTGCATCATAGGTAATCTATCTAGTAGGAACTGCACGTACGAACTAATTTCCGGGAGTTGACGAGGCGAAATGCTTCCATTTGCTCATTTTTTCTCCGTTAGCTTTCTTATACATGATATACTACTAGTTACTATTATAAAGCGTTTTATATATTATTAGTGAGAATTAAGCTCATTATATAGCTTTGTTTCTTGTATTAATTTTTATTATGGTAGTAATTGTTTCCTTAGTATGATGGTTAATTCGGAAAGTATTGGCGTTGTTTGAATTAGTCAAAAAAATTATAATAAAAGTATTTGTTCCAAATCATTAGTCATTTAAATTTTTAATTTACCTGTATTTATTAAAAATATATAAAAAGATTACAATCAAATAAAAGAACAGCGTAAGGAGGTATCATCGAATATTATCGCTTGCCTGATGTATATTTTTACGGTATAGCGGACAACGGACCAGGTGGGTCTTTTATATGGTATTAGAACACCGCTGCCCGTGAACAACTGCGACACAGTCGGCGCATTGGTTGTGTTGTCGGCCTTATAAACCACTTGAGCGCCATTTTAGGGGCCTCCGAAATCCTCACTCAATTAGCGAACACAGTATAAGTGCCGTTTCAAGTACAATTACCATTTCTCGCTGAGTATTCTGTGAGCCCGTGGTATCACTACGGAGGAGCCGGCCCAATAAGTGCATCCGTATATACTGAGCATGTTTCTTTCAACGGTGCGACAGCGGTACGTTTGTGCGGCTATATTTCTAAATTAAAAGCTTTTGGAAAGGATTTACTGATTTTAGTTAGTCTGTTAAAGAGAAACTTTAAAATTCAAACTTAAAAAAAACATTAGGTAAGTAGAAATTACAAAAACTTTAGGAGTAAATGAAAAAGAGGCTGTGCTTTATTTCATTCCCCTCCACATGTGGTGAAGATGTGTAGATTTTATAAATTTACCAATCAGCTTAAGATGAGTTGACACCATAGAATGTGTTATAAATCTACATGTGAGAAATATATGTCTAATTCATATGATATCAAACCATCGTAATCATTTTATTAATAATAGTATTGAATAAACAATGCTTTATTATAACAAAATGTAATTGAAATGTAATATAAAAATAAAGTCGGGAGTGGATAAACTTTGATTTTTATTTACAAATCTACCCTCGTCCATTAGAAAAATAGCCACTACGAGAATCGAGAACATACCTCGGGCGTTGTAACACCGTTCTGTAATAAATTATGAGATCGCTGCCTCGCTGGACCTATTATGAGCACTGTGACCCAGGGGGTCTGTTAACGGACACCAATTTTATTGGAAAAGTCAGGTGTAAAGTTATAGGAACAGTTTAATTTGAATTTATAAAATAGCATTTTTGTATAGGAAAATAAAATTATAACCAACTTATATGAATTAAATTTTATTCATAACAGTAATTGAGTAATGCATTTAGCATATCAAATAAAATTTCTGTGGAATCCACCTGGAAACACTTTTAATTAATGTAATGGTGGTGATTTAAAAAAATCGAAATTACAACAAAATATACAATAATAGTTATATTGTGAATGCGGATGTCGTAGCAAACGCGTAGCTGGCGTAGCGTGGTAGCCAGCTAGGGCGGGCGGGCGCGTGCGTGCGTCAGTGCTTGGCCGGCGAGCGCCGCGAGACGCCGCCCTACGCGTCGCCGGCATGCTTCCATCCCCACGCATTCATTCATCGACTTTACACCACGCGCCTCTGTAAGTACATCATTATAGAAAAAAAATATTATACACCCTATTTAAGAACAATTCCATTTATATGATGTAATTCATCATATTAGACCTACGCTACTTTTCCGCACGTGAAATTCATCAACAAATGAGCCATTCGTTCGATAGCCCACTGCCCCTGTGAGATGTTGCCAAGAGTCCTGAAGGGTTGTATGAATACGGATTAAAAGCTTATTCCTTGAAGGATTCATTACCATGCTTAGATGTATGTAGGTAGATGGCATAGTCAACAATGCAAAGTTTCTACGTTGCAAATATAATAGCATTCTTGTTTGGTTATTGAGTTTAATCCTGTAATAAAAGCAGGTCGTCTGCTCTGGGGGATATGCTTGGTCACCCTCTTCATTTAATTATAAGGATTCGTGAACATCAAAGAAATACGTATAATGCCCATTTATGCTTAATTCATAATACTGTTCCCATCAAACGATCAAAACTTTCCTCTTTATAATATTAGTATAGATAAGAAAATTAAAAATGTATCAAGCCATTTTAAGATTTGCGATAAAGTTTTTAATTAATCGCTTTCACCTCGATGTTTGTCATTCAAAAACTGAGCGTTTTTAAGGCATTTTGTGCCACGCACCTCCTCTCTGTGGAATCACCTGCCAGCGGGGGTAATTCCAAACAAATATGACTTGGGGACCTTCAAGAAAAGAGAATACATTTTCCTTAAAGGTCGGCAACGCATCCGCGACTCTGCAAGGGCTGGAGGACCACTAGCCCTAGGTGAACCTCCTGCTTGCTTGCCACCTATGGTATATGAAAAAAAGTTGTCTTTAATAAAAATATGCGAGTTATACTTAACCGTAGAAATGTGCATTTAGCCTGACATTTGGATTTGCTAGCATTGCGAGTTTTTATTTATAATGCTGGTACGGTAAAGCTTTTCAGACTAGATTGTAGAACATTAGCTTATTAGTATTCATAGTTATGACAATTTACTCATTTTAAATTGCTCCTTTTAAAATTACTATATATAAAGTTAACTTACCGGTTTATATATGTTAATAATGCATTGCATTTAATTTCGAGGATCAAAGCCTTCTATAACTCGCTCTGATTTTGGCATCCATTCACGAATCTAGATTCTTGTCTAGTAGAGTCTGGCTGTTCATAAAAGGAAATAGTTTTACGTTTTTTATTATACATGCGATTGTTTTGTTTAAAGAAATGCTCTAATATTAAGGAATATTTGTAATTTGATAGAGATTTGTCAGTTTTAAGCTAACACAAATCGTACAAATATACTGGAAATTCCTAATAACGTTCTCAATATAAACATGAATATCAAGGGACTAAAATCAGAGCTGTCTCGGATATTATAATAACCGGCAACTTTACCTTTACATTTTTTCTTACAACGCAAGGGAACTTCTGCATAAATGAATACGTGATTTATTAATTAAGTCTCGCTGTCTCATCCGCCTCTAGTTTCTACGTGTCAAGCCCGAGGCCATGACTCTTTATATTACACGATTTTATTTGTGAAAATGCCACAGAACCAAACGAAATTATGCCAACGTGTTGTATTAGAGATGTTGAGAATTTGTTTGATTTGAAACTGTTTCTTTATTGTTTGGAATACAAGATTTACAAAACTTGTAATCCGTTGTTTTTAAATCTTAAAATCTTAAATTTAATTAAAATACAAATAGTAATGTGTTTTTTTACATTACCTTTAAATTAACAAATCACATATTCAAATGTGTCATGGAATTAATATGTTTTTTATATTCTATAGCGGAGAACTGAGCAGATGGGTCTCCTATATGGTAAGAGAACACCGCCGCCCATTAACAACCATGCTACAGTCCACGCATCGGTTGTGTTGCCGGCTTTTTACGCCACTAAGCGGCATTTTAAGGGATCAATATCCTCACTTACTCTGCGAAACACAGTACAAGTACCGTTTCACGCTGAGTATTCTGTGAGCTCGTGGTATCACTTTGAACGAGCCGTCCCCATTAGTGCGTCAGCATATGCTTCAGCATGGCTCTCCTACGGGCAAATACAGATAGTATATAAAATAGTTTAGATTTTAACTCTTACGTAATCATTGAACCAGCTCAGAAAAAGCAATTGGGGTTGCCGTAATAAATAAGGGTTTTAGTATTGAGATACGTCTGTGGTTCGGTAATGGATCGCTAATATTGGAACTGGGAAAGAGTCCCTTCTCAGCCACTTTATACGTCTTTCCTCAATACACACAGTACTTACCGCAAAGGGTATAAACAAGAGCTCGACAGTCGTATCAGAAAAATAAAAGCACTACGGTGGGATTTTTGAGTACCTATCAAATATTTTCCTTTGATATTTTCATTTCGTTTGCTTTTTCTCACTTTGAAACTACTAACAGACAACAGTTAGTATATATTGGAATTAATGAATGTATTGAATTCTTATAATTCCTACTTCCTTTAATCTAATATAATGTTATTTGTGTTCGGAATAATAAAACAAAATTAACGAAACATACTGACATATTTTCATAAGACAATATGATTATTAACTATATAAAACTTAAAGATTTTGTGATTAGTAGACACGTAATAATTTAATCATGTTAAAAAAACAATCCATCTGAAAGATTTTATCGTAAAAGCTGTCTTAAACCTTTGCGATGAATTCCAATTTCCGCTTTTTCCAATAAAAACTAGCACTATCATTTAAATATGAATTACGTATTCATTGCAACGGATTGAAATAATGTCTTTATTACACTAAATTAGTAAACTTAAATTTTATATACGTTATTAAAATATTTGTAATGACAAATCGAAACCTACTGTAGTGTACTGTACTGAGTACCTACTTTTTAAACGAAACTATATTACGAAAGCAAAAAAGGGTGTGACAAAAATAAATATCTATTTAATTTATTACTTAAATCTATTAAAACATAATAATAATAAAATAAATACTAAACCCTTTATTATTTCCTATAGACATCGGTCCACAGGAATCCCCTATTGTGTGAAGTATACGTGTCTTCATCCTGTTCTAGTATTCTCCAGTCCGTGACCTATCCAGGTGGCTCTAGAGCCTGCTGTATTTTTTTATTATATCTTCCCATCTTATAAGGGGTCAATGGGTCCCGCAAAGTGACCCCTTATCTCTTAAAACTTTAAAACATATAACCAGTTAAATATCTTCTTTAATATTCCTGCCCTAATGACTATGTCAGAATTTAGACTGTTATTCTATAGCAAACAACGGAGCAAGTGGATCTCCTATATTGTAAGAGAACACCACCGCCCATGAACGACCGCGCCATGTCCGGGCATTGGTTCTGTTGCCGGCTTTTTACGCCGCTTAAGCGGCACTTAAGAACCACCGATATCCTCACTCCTTCTGCGAAACACAGTACAAGTCGGACAAGCCGGCCCAATTTGTACGTCAGCATATGCTTCAGTATGGCTCTCCCACGGGCGATGCTCCTGTATATTAATAATACCGATACTGCTACCACAGTAAATTAAGTAAATAATAAGATTTTTAAAAATACTTTTGAGTTTATTACTTACACAGAGATATACAAATTAGTGTCATTACGCGTGGCATCTATCTTCAATCTACTTCGACATTTCTTTGATCAAAACGAAGGATCTCGAAGCTCTTTTACGGCCGTTCTTTGAAATACGAATCCGCGAGGGCGGACAATGCTAACTATAGCTAATGATCTATACATTGTGATTAAGCAGATGTATTACGTCACTAGGTGACAGACCTCATTTCAGAAACCGAGAGAACCGTTAATATTAAAGCTTTTATGTATTTAGGTTAGATTGATTGATCCGGAATGATATTTCTATCAAAGTGATGAATCATGTAATCATTGATCATCATCAAGCAAATTTTATAAATATTGTATTAGGAATATAGTAGACTCTCCTATGATATACAAGGAATCAGCCGTTCTCATCGTTATAGAAAGAAAACTAAGACACTACGTACAAAAGTACCATAAACTGTATGTATTCTCATATTTTATTATTAAATCGTTATCTTAAAAAATAGTAATGAAGTTACTGTAATGTAAAATATCATTTGGCCCTATATACTGACATATTAATAAAAAAAGTACTTTAAGATGGTTTAATTTTTTCGCCTTCCAGAGCAGTAGCCTAGAAAGCCCCTACCGCTACAGACACAAAAGTACTATTATAATTGCTTTGAAAGCAATCGTTATTGAGAATGAGCAACGATATAAAGAGAATAAATACATTGTTCTTATGGCAGATCAAACATCAGTTACAATATCAATTCTTATAGAAGAACTAGTTGTAGGGAGATCATTATAAGGATTCTACAGTATATGCGTTCTTTACCGTCATAACATATAAATAATCTGCATCAAACACCGATCAAATGGTTTTAAATCCTTAAACGAAAATACTACTTTTATAGGAAAAAAATAGAGTAAAATAGAGTTATATATTTCATAAAAGCGGAGATCTACGTACTATTTGTAAATTTTTATGGATTCGTGAGGATAAAATCGCGATTGAAGCCTGTAAGATCTATAGGTCTTAGAGTTTCTTATTGCACATTTGGTGTCTTCAAAGGCAACTACGTGTTTTTAAACATTCCAAAGAGACAATGGTTTATTAATGACCTAAAACACTTTCGGCTCAAGTCACCCTATTTCTGAGTGACCCCTTTTGTTGTTCAAATATCGCTGAACTGGAAATAAAAACTGCTAAAAATGACTAAATATACGAAAAAAATGTTTGATGTTTTATTATTTTTCTAGTTTTATCAACCTAAGAGTACATATGCTGAAATTCTATAAAAAAATCACCCATGGAAAAGCCATGGTGAGGCACAAATTGGAGCGGCTCGTCTAAAGTGATACCACGGGCTTACAGAATGCCCAGCGTAAAACTGTACTTGTATTGGACTGTGCGGTTGTGTTCTCATACTATACAGGGGACGCACCTGCTCCGTTGTCTGCTATTCCATAAAAATGAAAATAAATGCTACTAAACCGACTTTGATTAAGATTTTAATTGTACCTATTTAAAAAAACAAATCAATATAAATGGCCGATCGTAAAAACGATTATACTTACAGGTTTACCTATAATTTATTTTTAATTTTGTATTTTAAGTTTTCCGAACTGTATTTTGAAAGTTACAAGCATTAGTCTACCTTTGTACACAAAAACATATACATTTTGTAAATAATGCGTGAACTGTATAGTTATTTTTGCTTTTCTATTTTGTTAATTTAGTGATACAGCCTCGAATAAACCTTTCTAAACCGATGAAATCTAACAATAGCCTTAGAGTCGATAAAACTAAACTTTATGGGAGGGAGTTGAGCGGCTTCAAGCAGACAATTCATCTGCGGGCAGAACGCCGAAGTAACATAAAACATTTTATATCACTCGTATCTGTGCGGCTGGAATTATAAGGAACGGGTGTTGGCAAAGCAATTGTGCCTTTGTCTCACGGTTAACCCGAGGCTTTCCTTAAAATATTTTATATTCTTCGCTCGCTTATGTGTTTTGTTATTATTCCCTTTTCAACTATCACCAGTATGGTCTTAATGAAACAGACTGTTAATTATATCAAGTAGATACTTCTTGGAAAATTATATAAACAAGATTTTTAAAGATGACATTAAAATAGGTATTCATTTAAGTATGTTATATGATAAATATAATTTAAAAAACTAGTCATTATTTAAATACCGAGTCAAACATAGTTACATCGTACAGCCTATATAGTTCCGCATAAAAATACGAAAAACAAAAACATATGAAAAGCACAATTCTGAGAGGAAAACATTCAAAGCGTTCAAGTTTTCATCCTACTTACAGCGAGCTCTGAATTCTTATTCATTTGGCGCAGCAGGTGCCGGCGGCGGCATGCTGGGCGCAAGACTCAAGTCATGGATGGAGGCGCAGCTCGGGCGGGCGAAGAAGCGTAAGCAGAAGCAGTCCAGGCAACCTACGCCACCAACAACGGGTCCAATCGCACCTCCGCACCTATCGTCCCCTGAAAGTGCCTACAGCACCGGCTATTCTACCGATGGCACGTCACCCGGCGCTCCACCCGCTCCGCTCGCCGCTCCGCTCGTGGCACCCCCGCCGCCGCCTACGCCACCCACCACACACTTATACCACGAACCCGCCAAGGTGAGTTCAAAGGTCTGGAATGTAATACAACATACTTTAGTTGCTTCCAGTTTGCATATTGTTGCTTAAAATGGAAATGTAAGCTTTGTCTACGGTATTATGAAACGTTTGTCCCTATTCCGTTACGGAATGTATATCTGTTAGTGAGTATGAAAAGTTTAAATTCGCAGCCGCTTACGATTCAGACCGCGATGGGCTAGTAACACGAAGCGGCTAAGATGAGCGTAAACAAAAGCAAGTGAGGTGACATTTGCATGTGCTGCTCCCATCCCTTTTATTTCCATCCGAGGACAGGTAGATGACAGGGGTTGGCTGCGACATAAATAGAAATAAGTGATGCGGTCCCACGGAAGGTGCGCCGCCGTAAGGGCTTAAGGGCGTTAGAGAGAGTAATAGTCCCTATTGAAGTTTTATCTCTTGACACCTTCCTTGACTGCCATTTCGGTGCTTTAAAGTGCAGCTCGAGTACCACTTTCAATTAGGTTTCTACAATTCAAACCAAATAAATACTGCTTAAGCGTAGCTTATAGAAGATACATATTTCCAAATCTGACTTAATAAATAAGTAATTTTCCTTTTGTTCTATTGTTGTTCTAACTCCGTGGTCGTCAAATTGTGGGCAAAAAATTGTTTGTGGGCAAACCCGTGGGCAATATTTGTGCGGACCGCGGCAATATAAATTAATTGTCATTAATAACCAACTATATAACCTATATGACATAACCATAAACAAACTTAATATATCGACTTTCTGTACGAATCCGACGGAAAGCGACGGTTATCATAAATTGGTTTAGTGATTTAAGCGTAGGGAAGTAACACATATACAGACACACACTTTAAAATTACTATGAATACACAATAAGATTATTAGGAGTAAGTATACAAAGGATCTTGAAGTATCTTCATATATTGTACATTGTCATGTGTGGCCATTGGTCAGAGCAGTGTGACGACTGCTGTACTAACTTATTATTCGTATTGGCAATATAAAAAATACATTTAATTAATGATAAAAGATTTGAAACAGTATAAAGAAAATATAAATTATAATTGAGGTAGGTAGATATAATATAAAATTATGTTACATACATAATGACTAAACATACTTAGTGACATACTTTTGAATGTAGGTAAGGTATAGTTAAAACTTTCAAATAGTGACTTAGTTAACGTTAGCGACCCACGCTAATGGAAAATTAAGGCCTTTATAATATACACGGTCCTGTACATAACAAATTTGTGAAATTGAATTTTAGCCAGCTGTTTAAGTTAAAACAGTGGGGGTTAACTAATCCCCTTTTAATGTTACTAATTCGAGCAATTTTCAGCTTTTCCCGCTTGCAAATAGAAGGGATTATCGTGTGATGGATTCTCTAGGTTTGCCCAATATACGTTCATCAGTCACGTCGGAGTTAATTCCATTAGGTTGGTTCCTGCAGGGTGTTCGATAAAGGTACGCTGATATGCATTTTAACACAAAACGTTTTACGAGTAATATTGTTGTCTAAAAAGAATTCTAAGAAAAAAACTAGATTTAAGAATTATAATCATAAAATCCAACTAAAAATTACTAAGTATTACTTATAAGCATTTTTTTGTATTCTGTGATAGTTGCCAGTGTCAATATAATGAGTAGTTACATAAATAACGATAGAGAATCGAAGGAAAATATAAAAGATAGATAGAGATAGAGAAAATATATAGGGAGTATACTCTTATAGAGATTATCTATCTATACTCTTATAGAAAGAAGGAAAAAATATATATAGAGAGAACACAATATAAGTTTTCACAGGTAATAGAAGGAAAGTTATTGAATAGTAACACCATTTAAAAATTAAAATCAATTTAATAAATACGCGTTTTGCCGCTCAAAATGATTCATTTCCACATTGTCATATTTTAATAGGTTATCTATGGTGGCATAGTGATCATTTGTTGTCATTCTATTATCAATTCAGCAATCTATTATCGATGGGATATTATTTCATAAAGCGTGTATATTTTTAATCTTTCATATTTAATAAATGAATATTGTCAATAGTTACTTACTTTTTTTAGTTCTGTTTCGTTTTTTCAAAAACAAATGCACATTAGCAAGAGAGTGATAGAATATTTAAGACATTGTTTCAAGTAGATTTGTGTCATATCACGAATCAGGAAAAACTCGCCGGCCCCTAACTCTCTTCTCCAAAAATCCCAGAGACCCTTGTCCTCATTTTAGCTTTCCCTTTATGAAAATGTCTTTTCATTCAAAAGGCCACAAATATAAATTGTTACTTGTAAATTATAAAATATTTTTACTTTAAGGTTTATGATCTTGTAGTTTATATAATTTTTAACGGTTTTAAATGTAAGTGTCGCGTGTTCTTAAAAAATCACAGACAAATAGCATACGTCGGAAAATTTTAAATCTATGTACATAGTAATAAATAGGAAAATAATTAATAAACACGAAGACAACCATTTTAAATTAAAGGCATTTATTTTACGAAAATCTATTCATTTTTGTTTTTGTCACATATTTTCTTTGCGTCACTACTAGTATAGATTAAAATACGTCAACGTATTGTTATATTCATTTTAAATTTACGTTTCATTGTACTAATTAATTAAGTAGACCGGATTAGACTATCAAGGGAGAAGCTTTATCGCGGCTGTATGAAACAGATTGCCTATTAGTATCATAATACAAATTAACTCGGTTTGTTTTTGTTTGCCTTCTTATTTTGTGGCCTCTGTGACTAGTAGTCACATTTCTGCCAGTGTCAGTATGATGATATTTACATAAATAACGACAGATTTTTGTTTGCCAACAGCATTGAATAAGAAAAATCAATTCTGTAGGTAACAAAACACTGAAATTTGAAACGTGGGACAAAAAGATGGACTGGGCGTTGACAGATGATGAAGATATTTAGCTACAATTTATGAATATAATATTATGTTCCCTATATATACATTATATTACTTTATTGGTTGATGTTGTAGGTGGCAACGCTTGTAGTGTCAAAAATAAGTCCCGTATTTAAAATTCGAAATTAAATATTTTTTTCAAATATTAAATAAATTATTACAAATAGATGTAAATATAATTAAATAGTGTACAGTTTCCGAAAAATTATATTCGTTTGTGTTGTGTTTTTATTCAAAAACCGATGCTTCTCTGTCAGGGGTAACGAATGTAAAATTTAAAAAAATGTTATATTTATTAATATTATCACTAAATAAAGCTAATCTTTAAAAATATTATAACAGTAAGAGTAATTTTCTAAAAGTCTATCAATAAATTTATGCCTTGTATTATTATCAGCTGGCCAGTTAAATAAGTGTTTTACTTGTACGCGTAAAAAGTTCTAATTCATAGTTTTAAAACTGTTAAGAATGTAGACAAGGTCTGTCTTGGCGCGTCAAACTAAAGAAATATCAGGTTGGCACTCCTAGAACTAAAATTATTTAAAGTGCAATGTCAGTTGCTGTTAAATGAAAGACAGGAAGGTGAGTGTGACATGATAGAAATAATTAGTAAAGACACTGAATTTAAAAAGGAGCTTTCCACAATATCAACAAACTATACCTTACTCAAACAGAATCAACAACTGCTGCAACATTACTAGAGTAATTCAATGATGAGAGGGATATGAGGACTCATAAAACCAAATGGGGCACTCAAAATGAAACTAAAAGAAGCAGAAATTTATATTATACAGCTAGGAAAAGAACTTTAGGATTATAAGGCTACAGAGTCAAAATATATGTATGAAGAGTTGATAGGGAAGTTGAATTCTTCACTCCTTAAAGAATAATCTTTCTACCATTGATTTGACTAAGGGAGACTCAAATACTTCCCAAAAAATCCTTAGTAAAAACTAATTTTAAAATACATTAGAATTAAAATAAATCTATAAGGTAAACAATAATCATTAAAATATATATTACCTATAAAGATAGGTGTTACCTATAATATTATAAAAGACAAATAGCTTTGTTGCTATTAAATTTTGTTTTTAGATTCAACCAAGTATTTGGCTACACAGCTGCTTTGGTTGCTTCTATCGAGCAGCACAATTCATTGTCTTCTTATAGTGTGGAACAGTTCCAAATATTTTAAATTAAGTAATAAGACAATAGAGGCAATCTCTAGCAATAAATTAAAATTAAAACATAGTTGTAAAGAAACCTTATCTGCAAAAAATGTTTTTAATAATAAAAATGTAAGAAATAAAAAATATAACATCAAACCTGTAGTGTGAAACTTTACAAAGTATGGTAAATAAGGACTTGGAATTTGAACAACAATTATTTATTAAAAGCAATAATGTTGACATTTGTTGTATTATCAAACATGGGTCGGGGAAACATGAATTTATGTTAATTTCAACATCCACCAGGTAAATTGTGTTCAATAGAGATAAAGCGATAAGAGGTGACTCCATGGACTTAATAAATATTATAAACGCCTAAAATTTAAAGAACGTAAAGATTTTATGGGCCTCACTATTGAATGAACTGCTGAAATAGCTTTTGCTGAGCTCGATTGCGTTATTGTTGTAGGTATATACAGGCCACCGAGTCTATGATGACTTATTTAAACAAGTTATAAATGAAATCTCAATAAAAATAGTGAATAATATTATAATATGATTTAAATATATACTTAATAGACAAAAATTCAACCACTGTTAGATTCAAACTAATTATAGTATCACTGTTAAAGTCATATAATTTACTACTCAGTCAATCATTAAAACCTTAGTTCAGATCACTGCAAGAATCTTTTAATTTTAATATAAATAAATCAAGTATCAAAAAGAATGTTTTTGTTCCTGTGACAATAAAATGTATTGAGAAGTTTAGGAGTAGTATATTATATGTAAACTTGTTTGTTTAGAATATAACACAGATTCAAATAGAATAAATAACAAACTGTTTTAATCACCTAGAAAAGAGTTTCATTTTATATTTACTCTTAAGACAGTGGATAAATAATTATAACTTGTAATAATTGGAGGCCTGTAGGAATTTATAAAAGTAGACAAAAATTATAATACCTTAACAATGAAAGATTATACAATAAAAGTGAATTTTGTAACAAATATGTGAGGGACTATTTAAAATTATTTAACCAGGTAAAAACTAAATCACTCCACATTAGAAATAAAATAAATAACTCTGAATAATGTACCATTCTTTATTTTTAACATGTTATTTCATAAGGTACATACAATAGAAGTACTATAAAATTTTTAATATTTCGAAAAACGCAGTTAGGTGGCGCTGGTTGACAATGAAACGCGGTTGTATTGTATCTATACGAGGTTAGATATACATCGCACATTGTGTTAAACGTCCTTCCTTGTCTTGGGGAGCATAGTGCGCAATGATCGTAAAGTGAGAGCACTGATGCTGACACCCAATGGTTAAACCAACTCGCGCCCGGCTGCCGACTGGGAGGCCGAGCGCAATTTTTGAAGGACTCTCTTACTTTGCAGAGAGCCAATCAGTATGACTAATTTATGATTCTAGATTAAATGTATACTTTTATTATATGGAAAATCAAATAATAGTACTCAACTGAAGATATTATATGCACCCGTGGGAGACACATGCTGACACACTAATTGGGCCGGCTTGTCCGAAGTGATACCACGGGCTCACAAAATACTCAACGTAAAACGGTACTTGTACTGTGTTTCGCAGAGTGAGCGAAGTTAACGGAGGCCCTTAAAAATTCCGCTTAAGTGGCGGAAAAAGTCGGCAACACAACCAATGCGTGGTCTGTGGGGTTGTTGTCCATGGGCGGCAGTGTTCTCTTACTATATAGGAGACCCACCTGCTCCGTTGTCTATATAATATGTTGGACGTTGTCTTTTTTATTATATAACTTGGCTATATAATAAAAAATATATTATTGTTATAACTTATACGTACTGAGTAAACGAGGTCCAAGATATATAAGTATTTTAATTCATTTCTACAGGGTTACTGGAAAATCGTGTTAGATCTGTTAAGGGCGTGGAGTACCCATTATTTCTGACTTATTGCGCTATAAAGCCCTACCCTAAATTTAACCCTTTTCCAAATATTCGACTTTTTTTTTTTTAATGAAATTTGCCGATTTGTAGGCTTCTAAATTTTATTTTATAAATTTTGTGTGTTTTATTATTGTATTTATACAATTGTAATAAGATGCTTTTAGGCGTCCATCGTTATAATAGTGCATAAGTTAATTGAATATATCGCAGTGAAAATTAAGAAATTAAAAAAACATTAGAAAGTTCATTTTTCTCTAAGGGTTATCTAAAAAAATATTTTGGCAGTTGTTCGGCAGATGTGTTTTAAAATATCTAAAATTTCACTAATTTCGGCTCGTTCGAAGTGACACCACGGGCTCACAAAATACCAGCGTGAAACAATACTCGTACCTACTGTGTTGCTCTGAGTAAGTGAGGGTATCTGAGGTCCTTTAAATGATATCGCTTAAATGGCGTAAAAAGGCGTAAACACAACTAAAGCGCGGCTTGTGGTATGGTTGTCCATGGGCGGCGGTGATCTCTTTCCATAAAGGAGACCCGACACGTCTACTCCATTGCCCGCTATATCTTAAAACCGGGTATATAGGGCGTTATTATAATATACAATCAAATATAATTACATAAAGCACGTCGATTTAATATCAAAAATGTCATTATACATTAATTGAGTGTTACAATGAGATAATGTGTAGTACAATTATAGCCTTATTACAAACGTTTCAGCGTCGCTCCAGCACAACGAGTCGTTATCAGCCCTCCGAGGGAGTTTCCTCACCTCCGGTTTGCGCCACGCCCTCACCTCGACCACGATGCCGCATCCGTACCAATCCCTGGATGGGAGCCACTTCGCCCAAGAAGAAACCACCTCACCTGCTACACCAACAGTCACTGCAGATACCGCAGCAGCCGACGTTGCACCACGCGCCTTATTCACTCGATTCGCATATTAAATATGGATCCAGGTATTATAAAATCCATAATTTTAAGTTAGCAAATTTTTTTAGCTTCTACTTTCTAGCAACACGGCCTTAATTATATCTGTAAATGGATATTTCCTATAACTATATTAGCGTAGTACTTGGGAACGTTCTGTTAGAAAGTGGGTAAGTATTGGCTTAATAAGGATTAGTTGGAGTTTGGGCCTCCGTTCTCGGATGTTAAAATGCCTTGACATATTTTATCTGCTAATTACTATTATTATTATAGTTTTTTGTATTGTTTCACAAAACAACCAGGTTATTCTATTAATGCAATTAACTTTTTTCTGAGATATTTAACAGTTATATATAATACATTTATTTGTGTGTATTTCAGGTCACCGCATCTATCGCCGCATTTATCGCCACATCTGTCTCCACAAACGTCCCCATACTACTCGCCACACCTGTCTCCAGAGCTGTACCGTAGACCAGTGTATCGAGGAGCTTCCAGTGATGAGGAATACCGGCGTTTGAAGACCAGGGGTCAGGAAACCGCCATACTATCAGATGCGGATGTGGACTCGGATGGTGATACAGGATTAGATGGAGGCGATGAGGATGAAGCCGAGAGCACTGCCTCTCCAGGTAGACGAAGAGCAAGACGACGGAGACCGCCGAGACGACCGCCACGTTCAGCAGGTATGAACCGCTTAGCTGTAATTGTGTACGCTGTAATTTTTGCACCCGTGGGAGTGCCTTGATGATTACTGACGCGCTAATTGGACCGGCTCGTCCGAAGCGATACCACGGGCTCACAGAAAACTCAGCGTGAGGATATCGTAAGCTTTTAAATTTATTCGCAAGCTAAAGTGGGAATGGGCAGGCCACATTGCACGTAAAGCTGATGGCCGATGGGGCCGAAAAGTGTTAGAGTGGAGACCACGGACCGGCAAGCGCAGCGTAGGACGTCCACACATAAGGTGGCGACCTTATAAAGGTCATGACAGGAGGATCATGGAGGTCCGACGGGGAGGCCTATGTCCAGCAGTAGACGTACTACGGTTGAAATGATGATGTTGATGAAGCGGCGTTAAAAAAGTCGACGACACAACCCAAGCCCGAACTGTGGCGCGTTTTTCTATGGGTAGCGGTGTTCTCTTATCATATACGAGACCCACAGGTTCCGTTGTCCGATGTACCATAAAAAAATTAAAGATTGTTTTATTGCACTAATACAAATCCTACTAATATTATAAATGCGAAAGTTAGTAAGTATGGATATATATATGGATGCTTATAACTCTTTCACGCAATAAACAACGGATTTTAAAGAGATTGCAATAACATGGCTAATATATCAGAATAACTCATAGGCTATGTTTTATAATGATATTCTGAATTTATAACACTAATAATATATATAGATAATTGGCCAAAATACAATAAAATAAGATAAGTCAGCCGCGTAAGGTGGCATACCGGGCAGGGCGACGTCTGCCGAGTCATTCGAATTGTTAGAAAATCTACGCAGTCAGGTCTTATTCGACAGTAATATTGAATTTAACTGCTTCTTGACATGTTAGGCAATGGTATATTGTGAGTAATAATAAAAGTCTGTATAAAATGCTTAGTATTGTGAATATTACAAAATGAGTATTAATATTGCAGGGGCGACCCCGCCTCGGGTGCGTCGTCGTCATGCGCCCTCTGCTCCTCCTATTAGAGAGAGGGACCCACTCCTCGAGGCGGATAGAGAAGCAGAGAGGAAGTACCGGGAACTAATTCGGGAAGCGGAGAAACTCCTTGTGACTGTCTCCCGGGCCCCCATTGAACCCCCGCACAATCCGAGAGTTGTGGAACTTAGAGCCACCGAGGTTAGTCTCGATAGAAACTCTCTCAAAATTCACGAGGAGACCTATATTTAAGAACTAAATGACATTTTTATTTTTGTGAACATTTTGTGAGATCAATGTCTTTTGAGTTGGGAACTTGGGACCTTCTTATCCAGTCGCAATTCACTGTGTCATTCATTATTGGACTATGTACATCAACTTTGATTAGAAGTCAATAAGATGACAACATCATGGGACTAATAAACGTCTCAGTAAAATAAACCTACAACAATTTCGAACAAAAATTTCCATGTATTTTATATTTAAACTTTCTGGTTTTTGAGGTACAGTATACCTTTAGTTTATATAGAGATCAAAGATACAGTTGAAGCCCAAACTATGAATTATCCATTAAATACTCACAGAATACTCAGCGTGAAATAGTATTTTAACATTGATTCTATGATGAGAGAGTGAGAATATCGGAGGCCGCTAAAAGTGCCCTTAAGTGGTGTAAAAAGCCGGCAGCATAACCAATGCGCAGGCTGTGGCGCGATTGTACACGGGTGTAGTTCTCTTACCTTATTGAAGGCCTCCGTTGTCCGCCATAATATAAAAAAGTACTATTATTGTCGATTTTGTATGTTTTTCACTAACTGTAGGTTCCATTCATGTCTTGCCATTGCCTGTATCTTAAAGGTGGAATGTCCCCGGCGCAGTCCAGAGCGCACCCATATAACGAACTTCATCCGGGCCAATTCCCCGGAGGCTCCTAGACGTTCATCCCCCGCCCCTCGCCGTTCGCCCCTCGCTGCCCCTCCGCCACCCCGCGCGCCCCCACACCCAACTTCGCCGGCAAATAGGCCGCACTCCGAACCGCCCAAAAGAAAGATGTACGCCAGGGAAGAGGTGAGTCTCAAAATATTAATCACCATTTGACGGTAAACATTTTGCCATATAAATATGAAAGTTAGATATATGTTGTCACTGACTCTTTTATAGGCAATTTCAATCTCTCCAAACGGCAGTGTTCGCATTATATCCAACTTGCGTTGCTAATCCTACAACCACGAAAAATATTTTTAGTTTTCTCAGAATTCATATATATTTTAGTTGATACATACCTAATATATCGAATAAATAACCTTTGTTATCTGCGAATAACGTGATTTTCTATTGGTAAGAATTTTAACTTTTCAAGGTCGGTTCAGTAGATCCAGAGATTACCCATACGATATCAAAAACACAAAACTTGCGTCTTTATAATATTACTATAGATAAAATCTACTAAAGGCATTTCGAAATTTTAGCAAAGACGGTATGTTTTAAGAATCAGAGAATTATGATTATAATATATAGATATTACTTTTAAGCATAATTATTGAAGTACATAATCCTCCTAGAATAGATTAAAGTTCAAATCTTCTAAATTCGATTCTTTGGGTAAAGAAAATGTTTTTAACTGTGTTGACACAGTAGCATGAAATATATAAGGCTTATGATACAATGTTAAAAAATTACCGCTTGAGTGGCGTAAAAAGCCGGCAACACAACCAATGCGCGGACTGTGGCGTGGTTGTCCATGGGCGGCGGTGTTCTCTCACCATATACGAGACCAACCTGCTCCGTTGTCCGCTTTACTATAAAAAAAGTCTTAACTTAAAGTATTAACTTCCTTTGATATAATTTTGCAGGTGTTACAGACGTTAGAAGGCCTGCGCAAGAGTCTCCAGCAGCAGTCCGCTTTGTTGGCGGTGCAAAGGAATAGACTAGACTCTCTCTAGTCATTGTTATTTCTTGCCAAATTAGATTAATTTTTGTTTACATATCCACGTAGTAACTCACGTGCATTTAATTACTGAAAAATGTTTGAAAAATCCTCTTTTAACATGTTCAAATTGTTTAAATTTTAATATAGTATACACAGCTTTATCGTTAATTAACTATCTCGATATTATAGGAAATGGGGTTACGAAATTGATTTACAGTTTATGCAAACACTGGCATTAAACACAATAAACCTTGTTTAAATGGCGGAATTCGTCAAACAAGTTGAATTTTTATGGTATAGCGGACAACTGTGGCACGGTTGTTCATGGACGGCGGTGTTCTGTTACCATATAGGGGACCACCTGCTCCTTTTTTCGCTATAGAATAATAACAATAAAAAAATTAATTTAAGCTATGAATAAAATATCTACATAGTCGACCTAACAGACATACTGTTAGGTATTGTTGAACATTTTCAAGTTATAATTAAATGCAAGTGCAGTTGTGTAGTTCTTCCATTCTTTCCTTGAGAAATCCCTCCAATTTCTAGTCTATGTATGATAATTTTAATCTCATAAGTTTTTATCGACGGGGATTCCATGATATCAAAGATTTGTTGTCAAAATTATTACTACTGTATTTTAGTTTAATTGTAATTTAAATGTTTTGTAGAATTCTCTTACAATTTATTGTTTAAAGGAACGTTTTAATTAAAAAAAACAATGTCATTAAAAATCAGAAATACAAATATAGAATGCCTCAGTTGGATATTTATGTGAAATTTATAGAAATAGACTAATTTCCCATTATAAACATCAATTATATATAATTTCCCATAGTAAATCACGTTCTTAAATGATAAGTTTTACTATCACTTGGAAAGCCACTCCTAGCCTTTTTCTCTTAGCAAAAAATATATTATCTGATTGTCGTATTAAAATGAAGAGATTTTTAAGGTTTTTTATAGTATTTGTTATAGTTTGAAATTGTTTTTCCGATTTTCTTAATAATAATTCCTCTGTCGATAAAAGCGAATAGTCTCTAGGATTGTTATTGTTTCGAATGTACTTAGGCGTACGTAGGCGGAGCCATCTTTATTGTATCTGTAGCAAGGTTTTATTGGTAGATTGTAGAACTGTGCGTCCGGTGAAACCAATGAACGGAAAGTGTAATACATTTCTCTAAGTAAAATCCGATAATATTCATAATTTGAGAAAGGGTACATCTTTAAGCTGGTTTTATTGACGTTTCAAATGAAAATATGAGAATAAATTGTTACTACAGTGGAATCTCGACTACTCAAACTTATTAATTCGAAATAAATGTCTCTAAATACGGTATATTCAATTAATTAGAGTAACTTTAACAAAATGTTATTTCCCTATGAGGCGTTGGTAAGAATATTTTTATTCTCTTTAACTCAAAAAATAGTTTATGTCACGGTGATCGTGTTCTAACCCAGGCCGAGATCCGTTTAGTTTTTTCTAGTGCATTTAAATATGTATAAATAAATGTGTACCGTAAATTAAGTCGAATTGTTGTTTAACTTTAACTCCACAAGTAGAAAAATATTCCTATAAACCGCACCATTATAAGTCAAAGTTTTAGAAAATAAAACGTTTGTATTTCGAAATTCTTGTTAACTCGAAAGCTCAATAACTCGATTTTTTAAGCATTTCCCTTGACATTTGAGTTATCGAGATCCCACTGTACGTATTTCGAAATCACCTTAAATTAGCTGTCTGTAGGTTTCTCGGCCACTGGCGTTGTTAGTTTATAGTTGACTGTATCCTAGACGTAGTTCTGACTAGCGGCAGCCTGCGGACCGATGTAAGACTGCGTTATCTATATGATAATAATATACAATATTATGAATAATCGTTATATCGCGACCGCACGAGAGATGATTGGGTTATATTTTTGCAATGAAATCCTTTACAAGCTATGAATTCATTTAACAAAACTATAGTTGATTAGTACTCTTTTGAGACGATCAATTTTGAATATGCCGTAATTCTTTTTAATGTTTCTACAAATAAAAGTAAAGACGGATTCATTATTTGAAAATTTGGACGTAAAATATTTTCATTAAAAAATTAATTATACGAAATACGTTAAAGAATTTTATCGCTCACCTACATCGACATTACGCGCGCTGCTACCTTTTTTATTGTATTTGATATTATGTTGATGGGTGAACGTTAAATTTAAAAGCCACAATCCAAATAATACATCTGTTCTGAAGATTCGGCAAATTTTATCCCGCTAATGGTTTACAAATCAGAATCAGATTTATTTCCTTTATATCTATCAGATATCCAAACTTCGATCGTGTGCTGGTGGTGCCATGCATCCCATATTTTGTTAGCGCAATTTTGGGGAGACCTGCAATTGTATGGGGGTCTCCGAGCCAAATGTAAATATTTACCCACTTACTGTTTATTGTAAGTATAAATAAGATTTATACATTTAGTTGAATTTTCATTAAATATTAACAATATGTAGCTGTTTATTTTAATCATAATTTGAGCCTGAAATGATAGTTGTACTTGAAACAGTGATTCTACGGTGTTTCGCTGAGTGAGTGAGGCTATCAGCCATTAAAAATTCTGTTTAATCTATAAAAGCCGGAAACACAACCAATGCGACATACAAGAACGACGAAAATAACTCAAAAGACTTTTTTGATATAAGAACATTCATAATGGAAAATCAGAAATAAACATCTTTTTTGTAATAAAAGATTCTGTGAGATATTCATATTTATCACTAGATGTCTCTTTACACAATTTTAAATGTTTCAATAGGCTATTAAATGGTGGCACTAGTTGACTGTGCCATGGTCTCCAGTATTGACGTAGGTTTAGTCAATTGTTTTTTTTAATTTTTGTAGAATCTTTGGTAAAGATCATTTCTATGGTTCATCTTATTAAACAATTGCGTGGTTCGCAAAACAAACTAAATAAATATATTAGTTATCATTTTATTTGATTTTCAGTCGAACTAAGTAAAATGTTTATACGGAAAACCATAAGGCGAAGGCGACGTGGGGCACTGCCTACAGACTCGCTGTATCAGAGGCCTCGTGCCTCATAAAATTCGAAGGTAAAAAAATCTCAACAGTTTTTTACGCCATGATTGAATCTAAGTATAATAAACAATATGGAATTAAAATTTACGTCTTTCAATCAACATTTTTGGTGGGAACCAGAATACCCGCCACGGCGGAAAACGTATAAATATCTAATTTATTAAACGATAATTTTACAAAAATATTATTTTATGCAATGCATGAAAGTGTGATTAAAAAAGAGAATTCTGTTTCTTATGTTTTCAAAAATAATTTTAAAAGTAATATAATTTAGAAAATATAACATACTTTGGAGGTGCTGGGATTTGAACCCAGGACTTTCAGCATGCGAAGCAGACACTCTACCACTGAGTTACACCCCCGATAAGAAAATGTCTGAAATTATTAACTAATTACTTTATTTTCAATATTCACATTACCAAAAATGGTATAAACATCACGCAAAACCATGGCGTGTTCTTTATACAATATCTTAGTCCCGCATTGACTGTATTTGATACAGTTTTAGTATCTATCATTATAATTTAGAACAATTTTAACAAAGAAACGACTGTCTACTATTATAATATACCTTTAGGTTTATAACAATTTATATGAAACAATTAAAGTAGGTGGATTTATAATCACTCATTTAAAATTATAAATATGTTTACTGAAATTCCTGAAGTTTTCTATTATACGCTAATCTAAACCTATGACCCTGATTAAAATACAAATACATGTTTTAAACTTACCTTCATTCATATAATTAATTAAATGGTACCGATTGCTACCTACGGATTGTGAAAACGCACTTATTTAAATATCAACGAGAAAATTCTCTTGAAGATTAGTTTAACAATAACATAAGCTAATCTATTTAAATAAATTTATAAGGTATTCATAAAAGGGCTTTTATCTTTCGCTATAAGACAAACACGTTATTACTTATACAATGGTATCACAGAATTTCTAAAAAAATTATTATTAAATTAAATCAAATGTAAGGTCAATAATTTTTTTTATAAAATCCAAGCTTACGCACTTGTAAATAATCAATTCAACTATATAAATATTTAAAAAGAAATTTAAATATTTATTTGTTTTTCGACTTTTTTTCAAATAGGTGATTGACGCAAGTTTGCTTAATTAATGTATTATAGAAAATTATTTAAAATTTAAACGAATAAGTTAACAATCATTAAAAGTGGTAGATATTCATATTTTCTGTTGTATTTTATCAATTATTTTTACGATTTTATTAACGAAGGCCTTATGTCCTTTTATAATGATTTTAAATTGGTTAAACACATTTAATACACACAATACTATGGCAATAAGTATATTTCGATGTGAAAATGTAACTGTTAATAATAAGTAGGTATTTTAAATAATAACGTTTAAGTACGATGTATTAGGATGTACCTTAGAATGAAGATACACAGAATACTCAGCATGAAACGGTACTTGTACTGTGTTTCGCAACGTTAGTGAGGATATCGGAGGCCATTAAAAATTCCGTGTAAGTGGTGTAAAAGCCGGCAACACAACCAATGCGCGGACTGTAACGCGGTTGTCCATCGGCGGCGGTGTTCTCTTAAATTATTACTATTAAAAAAAAGATGTCAGAAATTACTCTGTTATGAGTAAAATCTGTCGGTAATTTGCTGCTTTATCGACATTTTAATATTATACGTAGGTCTAAGCGACCCTAAGTACTCAAGTAACTATTTACGGGTGGCCGTTACAATGGATGTCGGTCGTCAATCAGATGGAAGCTTCTAGACTGCGTGTCAACAAAGCGGCTATACACGAATGGATGTAAATTAGTATCGTACAATGCGTCGTTTATCTTCTTAGAAATTCGAATGGCCGTATTTGCAATGCTTAATTTTAAAATCCAAATATCTCTTCTTACATCGTTTTTATTACACTTGATCTAAGAGTTACAGCGATGACTCAAAGGTAAAAATATAATGTTACGTCCAAAAGGGAGGCCTATGTCCTGTAGTGGATGTTCTTTGATCAGCCATATCATTTCAGAATGATGATGTTGATAAATAATAATTTTAAGATCTGTTAATTTTTATGTATCCCGATATAATTAAGATTTTTTATGTAATTTTTTAGACATAAAGTACAGGTTTTATATCATAAACAAAACAAACAAAGAATTTATATTTTACATAATAACAATTTAATGACTTTTGATAATAGTCGTATAATACTTATGATTAAATCAGATCTCTGATTACGGAAAAAATCTATGTATAATTAAAATGTTATTAATTCTAAGATTGTTATAGCTATAACTTTAGACTGAATATGAAAACTTCTGACGCAAAATAACTTGAACTTTAAACTTACGTTTAAATTGTCATATGTAAAGTTAATTTAAAATTAGTTTATGCAAACTTTTATTATTTATAATCTGTTTTAGCATTGTAATGGCGTCGGAAGTAAAAAATGATAGAAAACAATGAGTTGTGGATGATCAGGCCATAACAATATCAAACAAGGTTATTTATAATTTATCAAAGCATTGGACTGTACGCTGTCATCTAAGTTAAAGATGAAAACCTTGAAATCAATTAAAATATTGCACTTTCGTTATCGTTATCATTAACAAAAAGAATAGCGTGTTGGCTATAATGTTAATTTTTAATTTTACGAAAAATTATACGGCAAGTAAAACAAGTTCTGAGTTGAGTCTGTGCCCCTAAGGGCGTCATGCACTCATCCGGACACAAATACGTCCACAAGCGCTCATTATTAGTATGGCAGCCAGTTTTAGACAGATTGATGAAAACGGAGGCAAAAGGGCAGGAGGCACACCATACTTTAGAACCAGGTTTTGAATTGATTGGAATTTACATAATATGCAATTATATATTTTCACCCGTGGAATATGCATGCTGAAGCATGTACTGACGCACTAATTGACCAGCCGTGTTACCACGGGCCCACAGAATACTTAGCGTGAAATGATAGTTGTACTTTAAACGGTACTTCTACTATGTTTCGATGAGTAAGAGAGGATATCGGAGGCCCTTAAAATTTCGTTAAACGGCAAAAAATCCGGCAACACAACCATTGCGCGGAGTGTGACGCAGCACAGCGTGACCATGGACGCTGGTATTCTCTTACCATATAGGCTCTATACAATAAAAAAAATGTATTTGTACCTTTTATTGTGTACTTTTCAAGCTTTTTTACTTTCCCAATATCCTTCAAGTGTATTATAACATGTTGCAGCGTACACTTCCACAATAGCCTTTAATTCTTAATTATCAACTTTGTTCAACAACCGTTCACGGAGCTTGTTTAGCCACCGTTATTAATCCTTCGCGCCGTTTTTGCAGCACTAGCACCATGGTGGAACACGCATTCCTAAATAATCTAATATTTAAAAGAAAATAATTTTGTAAAGTGAGTGGCGCATTGAAAAACCCGATGAAGGGAAAAATTAATGAATAATGTTTTTCGAAACATAAAAAAATACACTAGTAAATAGATATTTAAAATTTAAATTGAAATTCCTAATCAAAGAAAAGATATTTTAGATCAAAGTAGCCAATACGACATATCGCCCATTTCAGAGCTATTGACATAATAGAAATTTTGTAAAAAAAATACTACAAATTGGTTATTATGTTAAAAAAATTGACAACATTTACCATTGCCTATTTCAAATAACTCAGTTTATGATTAAGGTAAGTTGGTGTAAATTAATCCAATTGATTTTTTTTTTCATTTTTATAACCAGACATCATGTAGATCACGAAACAGGTTGCACGTAAAGAAGTTTTATATTCAATTATATTACAATAATTATAATATATATATATATGTCCAACAAGTTCTTGACTTTTGATGGTGAATGACCTCAGTAGCGATTATTTGCTTATCAATTACTATAACAACCAAATGATCTAGATTTAGGTTAAGAATTCATTTGTACTTATTCAAGTAAACCGAACTCCACAAAAACTATTTACTATACAAATATTTTTTGTTTCTGTAAGTTTAACACAATTTTTAGCTATTTTATAAACCTTTCATCTAACTTAAACTATTCTTAAATTATTCTAATGACTGTAAACATATAAAATCTGACGGTAAATGTATATTGAGCTACAGAAAAAAGATTAAGAATATATAACGTTATGAGTAGTGAACTTGTTTAATAACAGCGTATATTTAATGACATTGACATTTGTAAGGTTTTAATCAAACTATCGCAAGTCTTGAGGGTTGGCGGCCGAGTGTCGTAACATGTAATCGCTTTCTGCGTGTGCGCAGTTCGTCCTTACATGAAGGCCGCGCGGGAAACGCGGGAAAAATACCACTCCAGAACATTACTGCGTAGTAAACAAACTTTATGTCAATGTAAAACATTATAATATTTAAACGATTTTTCAAAGTAAAACTTTACATATATTTTGCAAACCATATTTGACATTTAACTTGATATATAAACTATTACGAAATGTTGTTATTTTTGAATTTAACAAACTCAAATAGAAAAATATAGCGAATGAGTCTTATGACCAAAAAGATCATAAATCAAAATCTGCGTTTCTATTCAGTCTGTGGACGTAAATAGATCAACGGTGACAAGATTGAGATTATTACGCACATTGCACAACTGTATGTTGACTATCAACTTAAGTGGTGCGGTAAACTAGAAAAATCTAAGTAAATTATGTCATGTAATGCAACCCTTGCGTTCTATTCTATATCTATTTCATATAATAGTTATAGCATTGAAATATATCGGAAAATAAGATAATTCTTAGAGCAGTGTTCCGAAAACGTTTTGTATTGAAGGAAGGTACATGTAGGAAAAGATAAACTTTTATTTATTATGTACTAAAAAAATGAAATAAAAACCTCTCGCACATACACTCGCGTGAATATGTATATGTATTCGAGTTTTTCTTAGCATGACTTAATACTTAAAATAAATTTATCCGTGGGAGAGCCATTCTGAAGCATATACACACTAATGGGGCCGGCTCGTCCGAAGTGATACCAAAGGCTCAAAGAAACTCTACTCAACGTAAAACGGTATTTGTACTGTGTTTCTATGAATTACTGAATACATCGGAATGCCTTAAAAAGTGCCACTTAAGTAACGTAAAAAGCTGGCAACATAGACAATGCGCGGACTGTGGCGCGGTTGTCCACGGCGGTGTTCTTTTACCATATAGGAGACTATAGGATATATATAGGAGATTATAGTATAGCCGACAGCGAAATACAATATTGAAGATCACACTTATAGATCGGGACTTGTTAAACGTCGGAATTTACGTATTTCCACAATCCTGCACCATTCATGTCGGGTTACTGCCCTTTTGTGGCATTATTGAACTGGATCGCTCAAAGCATGTTGGATCTGATCGAGCTAACATTATTTCCATTCACGACATTATTTCAATAAAATTATATGTTGTGCAGTTGAATATTTGTCTTTAGTCATCTGTGCTCTCATCCGTCCCCGCGGCTTGGCAAGGGCGAGAAATATCCATGAGCGGATGACCGTTTTTTTTAAATGAGCCTCCTTTTTCTATGGAAATGGTGTCAAATAAGCATGAGGATTCCGCCCGAGGAGAATCCCAGGCTTTCTATTGGTTGAAAAATAATTCTAACTATGAAATATTCATATAAAATTGACTGATCTGGTATTAAACTGCATT
>DWCF01001271.1:0-32198 GCA_018230265.1 Delias oraia
TAGGTTACTTACTTTCCCTTAGGACAGGTCATTTCATCAGAGTTGTCACGGCAATCGTTGTCACCATCGCAAACCCACTCCTTGTGAATACACAATCCATTGTTACAAGGGAACTGCTCTTCAGTACAATTCAAGTCAGGACCTAGTAGGAATATTCCAGAGTGTAATATGTCAAATTTGTATAATTTTTACTACATGAGGCTAAATTATCTTTATGTTATGTAAAAAATATAAAAAATCAATATATTTCATACTTTGAAATGAAACCTTTTTGTATACAGTGGTAATATAATGTGGAGATTGTATGTAACGTTTAGGTTTCGCTTCGATCAATCAAGTATTAAGCTTTTAAAATACTTAGAAGGTACGTTTTTTCCAATTAAGATTGTTAATTCAGAAACCTACCACAGTGTGTCTCATCAGAGAAGTCCCCACAGTCGTTGTCACCATCACAGAGCCAATCAAAAGCAATGCAGACATTGGTGCCGTGGCACAACGTACGATTGTCTTGCTCGTCGCAGGGCTTCGTGCAACCGGCTTCGTCCTCTTTCTCTTTACAATCGACAATACCATCACAACGTTTTTCAATTTCTATGCAAGTACATGACGCCTGAATAATAAAAAACACACCTATAATTGACATTTAATCATATTAAGTTAAAGTTAAATAAAAAAAAATAACCTGACAAGAGAAGTAATCCTTGGAACATGGCTTGTGACAACCACTATCATCACCTCCGTCATCTAGATCTTCAGCCACTACGTAAGAATCCTTGGAGTTCACATAGATTTTTCCATTAGCTGTAATATAATTTATTTTGAAAAATATACTTTCGAAATTAAAAATAACGGATCGTGGTGGTTTGACTAAAAGAATAATAGATAATTGTTATCAATATTTTCTTATTCCTTTCGGGGCTGCAAAGTAATTAAAGTTAATATTTAATTCACGTCATACGTGAAGCCATGTCCATGTTCTTATATGAACGTTACATACTAAACTAATTCGTCTGAAATGAACAGGCGAGAAACTGAGTCGGGAATGACTTTATAGAACCTAGTTAAATCAATCCAACTATAAGTTTGTATAACCGCACATAGTAATATTAAACCAATCTTTTGATAAACTTCTATATCTAAATTATTCTATATCTATATCTAAATTAACAAAAACGGTCGGCTATGTATATCAAGCTTAGTTTAAAGGCAATAATAAAATTACTATAATAAAAAATAACATTTTATCATTACTTACGGTGCCAACCTTCTACTCGGGTATAAGGATTATGAGGTCTAATGCCAGGAACCTGCATGGGCCCCGGCAGACCTATAACCGGTGGTTGGTATGGTGGCACGCGACCCACCGAACGAGTGTCCGGTACTGGCGGCTCTAAAGATCCATTCGTGTAACGATTGTGAGATTGCGCTGCCGATTCATCGGAAAATGCTGTCGTATAATTATTTAGTTTTAATATGGAAATAGTGGAAATAGCCATAATATCCCTATCAATAAGAATTTTAAAATAAGTACATATCACTTACCATATTGTATATATGCCACAATTATACTGAGTTGTATAAATTGATTGATCATTGTGAAAGTTGTCAAGTAGATTATTATTAACTGCATTTAGGTAACTTGTTCTTGCTCGGCTTTTTGTAATTTAAATCTTGGAGAGTCTAACATGACTCGATCCACAACAACACTTCTTACAGTCCTGTATAAAAAAACGCAATCAATTTCTTAATATTAAGATAGAAATTTATTTTATGTCAACATGTAATAATTAACGTCTTTGAGATAACCCAATCAAAACTAAACGAAAACGTGAAGTCTTTCACTTCACCTCTCGAAAGCAAAATTACAGGTAACACGTAGAATATTTACAAACTATTAAATTGAAATTTAAAATTACGTACTAATTTTAAAAAAACTTTGTAACATATAGGTATATATAAATGTTGGGAATAATTAAACCTCGTAGGTCTAATAAGAATAGCTTACAAATTAATCTCAAATTTTTATTTCGATATCCTATTATAAATATAAATTACAAACCCATTAATATTACTTGTTTCTAAAATAACTGTCATTTTAGCATCTTAATACCTAAACAAAGCTTCTTATTGATAATAATATAAACGTAACTTGAGAATAGGTTCAAATCACCCACTCAATGACGTCAGCGCCGTGATTATGTATTAAGTTATTGAAATTGTTTGTCTTTAATTATTTTATATACGTTAGGATGAAAATAGTTATTTTATGTGTGTAGGTATGAATTATTATTAAATATTTTAACATAAAAATAATAATATTTATCTGCGTTTGTCATTTTTGTATTTTGTTAATTGTCAATTGTCAGGCGACAGTTCGAAATTTTATTATTTGACGTCCATAGATTATAATGATTGAAAAAATAATGCTATAAACTGTGGGCATTTGGAGGTTTTAGGATTTTGGCGGCATTGCGTCACCGTCGTGTCATTTTTATATATTATATTCTGAGTATTTTCAGGGTATCCCGTGTAAAATTGGGGAAGTTTTAAGCATAAAATGTGCACAACTACAGGAATGTTATATAAAACAATCAATTGTGATGAATGAAAGAATTACAAACGTGATTGTCGTAGTTATTATTAGGAAGTCGAGATATAAGTCTGAGACTTAAGCAGTCATTTTGAAGAATGTAAATTCTAAGTCTCTATCGAGAGCATGCGCGGGAAAAACGCCACGGTCTACTTGTTGATCCCGATTCCATTCACCACATAGAGCCTTTTTCTACGCCAACGTTTATGGAACTTACATGTTTCCATAAATTACTTACCAACCAGTTATAATGATATTACGTAATCTAAATTTGTACATAATTTATTTCTATTACTTACTGTTATATTCGTCAAAAATACTAGAATGATGATAGATGAATTAAAATAATAGATGAACTAGGTATAATGATATATTGCGTTTCTATTGTCTAGTTTACATGATTCATTCTCATTTCATTTCTCTTTTGATTAATATAATTCTTTTAATTTCTTTGTCCAATTCTATATCCTTAATTGAATGAAGTTATCTTGTTTAATAAAATTATTAATTAAGTTAACCCCCCCGCGAATATGTTAGAATTTAATTTACTCAAATCTACTTTGGTACTGATCTTCTGTATTTATGGATATAATAATAATATAAATTATTACTATTATTCCATCAATTTCCGAAATAATAGTTAAATATATAATAAAAAATATTGTATAATAGAATGCTTAAATTGCCTTCATTGATTTTGTACCATAGTACCTACTATAAATACCTTTTGGTTGGAATCAAGAGATACTTCAACTTTCAAGTTGAGAGTAGCCTATACATTTTAATATATATCATAAAAAAATCTTTGCATATTTGATATTCAAATAATTATTAAGATTTAAATACAAGCAATAAACTCGTCGATCAATACGACTCAGAGGCTGCGCGTGTGTTCATCACTGCCGCCCGCCCCTTAGACAACCACCCGAACACCGCCACCCTCGAATGTGACCGTGAAAATTTTCTGCGACGTCAATTATAAAATGTATTAATTACTCGGAAAAATCGAATAGACATGAATCAGATATTTAAATATTGTCTTAGTTATATCAACCTCTCAGTTTCATCTTTTCTGCTACGTCTTTCTAACTGTAATTTTTAATTATTAAAACGCACTACATAATATAAATATTAATACACATTTAAGTAAAATTATAATTATGAATATATAAGTTTCTTAAATAATAGTCATAAATACCTTTATCTCAATAATTAAAAAAGTACACACACGCCATATTTACCCAAATGCAATCCACAATTGATCAAATACACCTTAAAAATCACCAATGTTTAATGTTCAGTAATAATATTTGTTTCGCTTAAGACACGGTACGCTCTCCAGTACAGCAGTTACTGACTGATCTGGAACCTTATCTCTGCCCGCCCTGCGCCCCGCGGTCTGCGCGGCTTCAATGAATGGACCACCCGCCACAATCTATCTATAGGTATGTATATCACGCCTACTCGTCTACTGAGAATAACTTTCGATGAAAATAGACCAGATTATGGACATGTATAACTTAAGATAAATCATAGTAAATTTGCAGAGATGTGAGTAAAAACTAGATAAAAATACGGATATATTTAGAAAATGATTATTATTTTGTTTTAATTTATTATAAGAATAAACATTTTAGACTCGTTAAATTTCCACGCGTGGGAGAACCACGCTGAAGCATATATGGACACACTAATTGGCCCTGCTTGTCCGAAGTGATTCCATGGGCTCACAGAATATTCAACGTGAAACGGTACTTGTAATATGTTGCGTTGAGGGAGTGAGGATATCGGAGTCCCTTAAAAATGCTGCTTAAGTGACGTAAAAAGCCGGCAACACAACCAATGGGCGGACTGTAGCGTGGTTGTCCATGGGCGGCAATGTTCTCTTACCATATAGGAGACCCAACTGCTCCGTTGTCCGCTATGCTATAAAAACATAAAAAAAGACTAAGTGATTATATTATTTAAATTGTATTGAAATGAAAATCATCGTCATCATTTCAGCCGTAAGACGTCCAATGCTGAACATAGGCCTTCCCCTTGTACCTCCAAAAAAAAAGTTAAAATAATGAAAATAAATAATTACCTTTTTTTGTTAAAACAACCAAGGTTTTTGTTTTTTGTTTGAAATAACATCAAACACGTTATGTTTACATAAAACAAAATGATATACTCAATATATAGACTGCGCGTTATTTATGCGACATCTCTTGAAAATATGTGGTACTTCCTCTAAAATACATCCTCCGTTATATGCTTGACATTTATTAGAACCTTAATCTGCTTCTTGTGATGTCTAAATCATATTAAATATTTTAACTAAAGAAATTTTCTCTAAGAACAATTTGATTTGCCACAAAAAGATGGCTCTAATTCTTTTAGCCATTCTGTGGCATTCACCATGAAATCTATAAAAAATATTGGTTCTTATCTGGTTTGCGCGTCATTATTAGAGGTTCCGCCTAACTATACCATAGACATTATTAAACTCTGTCTCTGTCAATGAATTGCTACTATAAGATTCTTTAAAAAGATTTTTCAATATAAAATGCGAATTCATCGAAATTGCATATATTACAGAAAGGTATGTTATTTTAAAGTTTAATAGGTTTAAAATTTATTATTTAATTATTATAGACATTACTTTTGTTCATACACTATTATTTTCTACATTTATTAGTTGTTTTTATCATGATATAGTAGACAATGGAGTAGTTTGGAGGCAGCGGGGCTCCCATATGTTAAGAGAACCCCACCGCTCATCTACAACCGCGCTACAGTCTACGTATTGTTTGTGTTGCCGGCATTTTTAAGCGCCTCTGATATCCTCAATCGCTCAGCCAAATACAGTACAATCACTTTTTCACGCTGATATTCTATAAGCACTTGGTATCACTACGAAGGAGCCAGCTCAATTAGTACCTCAGCGTATGCTTCAACATGGCCGTTCCACTGTCAAAACTCTCTCTACATATTCGATGATGGTGTCTATAAAGAATTTGATTTAATCATACACAAATACAGATATTAGACATTTTATTTTACAATATACTATATACTTAACAATCTAATATTTAATTTTCATTGGCATTGCACATACATATTTTAGTAATACAACCATACTGCAATTAAAGTATAACAGAAATGTAATTTGCAACTTTTTGTTACAAAATTATTCAACTGCCCGTAACAGATACTCTAATTACATGAAATATATTTGATAGTGATATATGTAATTCTATGAAAAATAGCGATTTTGCCAGGTTACGTGTCCAAAAATCGAAAATTGAGTTTGCCAATATGTGATCGACGCACATATCCAACTGCAAATTCACGTAGCACACGTAGCATTGATCAATAGAAATCACTATTAATACGAGTACACCTCTTAATATCTTTCTTTGAAAATAGATTCTATTTCACAATAAAAATTATACCATACAAGGAGTTTTTCAAAACTGACATGTGATGACACAATGACGAGTTATAGAACTTGGAACGATAATTATTCTTTTAACAATTAGAAAATATCATATTTTTATGGAACGTCTGTATTTTAAATGAATCGTATAATTTTATATTAACTTACATTTATTTAATTATATTATGTTATAGTTCTAATACGATGGAATGGCAGCATTTTATTTGAATGTGTTAACAACTAACAGTAAATAGAAGCGAAGTTATAAGCAATTAGGTTCGAGAGCCTATGCAAGCGATTCGGCGATATAAAAAAATTTCAGTTCAGCTATCGAAATTATTTATATATAAAATAGCATAATAATCCTATCTCATAACATTTACAATTTATACCAACACTTATTATCAGTTTAAATAGTAGTATTTAGTCTTTTAAACACTGTGCGAACACAAACGCTGTCATAAATATAAATTGATTTGTCAAATTTGTTTTTACAAGGAGAAATATTACCTAATATTAACTTTCTGTTGTCAGATTTTTATAGTAACTTTTACGATTCCATCATTAATATAATCCATAAATTATATCCAAGAAAAATCATGTTAATTATAAATTTATCTTAGTTTAAGCAAATAGAAATTGCCTTTAATAAGTAATATTAATAACAATTTCAGATTATTTCAATATTGGATATTCACCTCAATAACTTTACACATTGAATAGATTTGTTACTATTTTATAAGACAGCTATATAAACAATGTCTTGAGAGGAAATGAATTATATTTATTTTTTAAATAATCCCTATACGGAAGTCATGTACTTTACTAACACTGAATTTTAATTAGTTTTATAGTTAATAAATGTTGGTAAAATCTTTGTTGTATTTATTAAGGATTTACTATTAAATCTCAATTTTTTTAATTATTTTTTAACAATTATAAATTTAAAATGGCGAAAATAACATCTAACAATACCAATATTATATATGGAATTACACTTATTAATTTAATCAATTATGTAGAACACCCAATAAATGGCATTAAATATAAGGAAACAAATAGGAAAAATGACGCGGGAATAAGTATCTATTACGTTGACGTCACGAATTTTTGGCATAGAAGCCTTCAGTGCGTGAGCGCTTTTCCGCAGCGCGTGCATAACACGAGGTTTATGGGTGGCGCCGTCTGAAAGATTATATAGATTTTTAAACATTTCATATATTTAATAATGTAATTTTTTTATTCTATAGCAGACAACGGAGCAGATAGGTATATAGAATATGATAAGAGAACACCGCCGCACGTGAACAACCGCGGCACAGTCCGCGCATTAGTTGTATTGCTGGCTTTTTACGCCGCTTAAGCGGCACTTTTTAGGGCCTCCTTTATATTCGCTAACTCTGCGAAACACAGTACAAGTTTCACGCTGAGTATTCTGTGAGTCCGTGGTATCACTTCGGACGAGCCGGCCCAATTAGTGCGTCAGCATACACAGCAGAGAGAGAGAGCGTCAGCAGACATTCGCTCGGCCACTGTCAAGCCCTTCCAGAAACCGAATAAATTATAAATTATATTATAATTGTCCGGACCGGGATTCGAACCCGATACCTCTCATTTAACGATACACTTTTAAAACCATTAAGCTATAAACTCTCAGAATATATTAAAGATTTTATTAATACAACAGTATTGACTCAACTCGTTAACGTACTGTGATCATATACAAAATTAATAGAACTTTTCTAAGAAGGTTACCTTTTTTTAACCATAATTTTAATATTTACATTGAAATATAACAAATAAAGTTTCCAATGGCAGTTAATTGACTAACTTCTGGAGTTTCTCGATTGCGGTCGAGTTCTATATCGTAGGTTTGTGTGGTCTCGTTGCAGCCTCAGGGATGGCGGCGCACCGGCGGCTACAGGTAGAGGCTTTGACCGAAGCCCTAACAAAGGGGACACGCGGCCCGGTGTTGGGGTGCATTCTCTCAATGCTATTATCTCCTCGGGTGATCGAGTACCTGTAATTTACAATTACCTACGTAAAACCTCAAGAAAAATAAAATACTTTTAAAATTTGCGATTTTTTTTATAGTATAGTGGACAATGGAACAGGTGGGTCTCCTATAAGGTAAGAGAACACCATCGCCCATGGCCACCGCCCCACAGTCCGCGCATTGGTTATGTTGCCGGCTTTTAACGCCGCTTAAGCGGCATTTTTTTTCAAGTAGTTCCAATATCCTCAGTCACTCTGCGAAATACAGTACAAATACCGTGTCACGCTGAATATTCTGTGAATAATACTGTAATTTATTATCAACCGTATAGATAAATTGAAAAATTATATTAGCTTTACAATACCTCCAGTACATTTTAGGTCCTTTTCGATGCTGGTACTGGCGGATAGGTCTTTGTTTTTTAACTTGGCCCGTTTTCTCGCCCTCGCACCCCAGTATGTGTAATTAACAGCCGCATACTCGAGCAGCGCGGCGAAAACGAACACAAAACACATCACAAGGTATATGTCAATGGCTTTCACGTACGAAATACGAGGCAGGCTGCTTCGTACTCCCGTACTGATTGTTGTCATCGTCAGGACGGTAGTTATACCTGAATCACATAACAATTTTGAGCAATTATATCCGGTCTATAAATAGTTAAATTTATTCAATTATTATTTTAAAACTTTAAATTGAAGGTTCGTCTGAAAATCTTACATTATTTTTAAAAAAACTTAATTCATCTAAAATATCTAAGTGGCTATTTTTGTTTAATTTACAATATTTTAAAATAATTATATGAAAATTATAGGCAGTCATCGATAGTCTGAATATTGAATATTTGCACTGTACCTAATGCAACCCTCGCTGACGTGGCTTCGTGATTAATCCAAAATGAGACCCATGACAGCATCACAATCAGGATACTCGGCAGGTAAGTTTGGAACACGAAGTATCCAATATTTCGTCTCAGCTTGAAACTTAGTGATAAACGCTGATAGATACCTGTCGCCAACTTCTCCTGTATAGTTAATAGACACTTTAGAAATCTATTTCAAGTTCCTATTTACATACGCTATTGAATGAACATTGGATTTTAGCTAAATCAAAAAAATTAAGCTATTAATTCTACATAGACTGTGGAACTAAAGCATTTTTACGGTTATGATTAAAAATAAAAGGCATTATTAAATTACGTTGTATAAAAATATTTCTTCTGGATACTTCTTAAATAAACCAATCCATTCAATGTTTAAATAATATTTAGCTAAAATAATTTCTAATATCTCAGAAAGTTTGTAGTTATATGGGCTTGAAGAAATTTGAACGCATGTGAAGTTAATGTATAAAAATGAACAATATATTTACAAAGCACCAGACATCAAACTTAAATAAGTAAATATATTTTAGTCTCTCATACACTATCCTCTCAAACTGAAAATTCAGGCTGTGTTTGCAATTTCCGAGAATATGCAGTCTCCTGTCTTAAATTACTTATTCATGCAGCAGGTAACCAAGACATGAATTTTACAAGATGTATTCTAAAATGCAATATTTTTAGAAGATTCGTTAAATAAATCTGATATATCATTTGAAGTTTTTATGTTTTACTTGTAAAACAATTAATTTTCTATATTAAATTTGTGTAAAATTTAAATTTTAACGAATCTATCTGAATTGGAATTTGAAAAGTTTATAGGTTAATAAAAATCAAAGTTGATAGAGCATCAAATACTGAACTAACATATTCTTGAGTGTAGTAATGAAAATGAAACAAAATTAATGATATAATTATTAACCAACTCATAATATAACAATTGTATGATCCCAACATTAGTTTCTCTTTCATCTGAGTGACCAACAGTACTGAAATTTATTTTATAATTTGAAGCTTGCTAGCGAAAACGATTTCGCCTATCATATCGGTCAGAGATTTCATAAAATAGCTATTGTATGTCACAGTCATCTGGTTGATTCCGCTTTTTGACCGAATGACTAGCGAGTTCACTGAGTGACGACATATGGTTGAATAACTAAAGGACAATTCGTCAAATAGAATGTAACGTTCAACATCTTAAATGAATGTCATTTAGCGTAGACGTTGAATGAGATATAAGGCTGAAATATATTTAGGTTAGACATAGTTAAATCCTTACTGTTTTATTATTTAATTAGCAAAAGGTCACTTTAAAGTTTTTTTTTGTATAGCGGAGAACGGAGCAGGTGGGTCTCCTATATGGAAAGTGCACATCGCCGCCAATGTACAACCGCGCCATAGTTCGCGCATTGGTTGTTTAGCCGGCTTTTAAAAAAAAATATTTTTAAACAAAATATTAACATAGTGCTATCAGCTGTGCGAGACTATACGCCATATTTGTTTTGGTGACTACTAACACCGCAGCGGATCCAAAGAATACTGCGACACATACATTTTGATAACGTATACGTACCTTCCTGTCGTTAGTTTCATAACCCAATATCGTGAACTGAGGAAGTTCCGCATCCTCAACACCTCGGACGGGCGTGTCCTTCCAATACATCACCACATCAGATACGGTGTAACCATCTATATATAAACGAACTGTTAGAAACTTTAAACAAACAGCATAAGCTTGTAATATAGGGTCTCCAGTGGCAGAGGTCAAAGTTTAAACGAACGTATCACGGTAGCGAGAAGCAGGGGGCGTCGTTCGTACCGCCTACCTTGCGGATTTTGAAGTATCTATGGAACAGTGTCCATATTTGGGGTGCGGCAGTAATTTTACTGAAAAATATATCCCGGAACGGTACCATACCATGGCGCTCTAGATCACTCTATTTAAACCCTTGCAACCTTTTCTTATAGGGACATTTAAAATCTCTTTTTTACAAAAACAAATCTCAGCACTTTGCCACAACTGAAAAAAATATTCGAGCTGAAGTCAACAAGATTCCCCAGGCACTGTCTCTGTAAACGCGTTTATGAAAATATCCGTGCTAGACTCAGAGTGTGTCAGGCTCGAAGGCCATTTGGAGAATGTGGTTTTTAAAAAATATAATCTGCTTTATTTGTGATTAAAATAAACAAAATTTCCACTAAAGGTGTAGTTTTTTAAAATATTTTTTCAAACATTGAAATCTGCCACTGGAGACCCTGTATACTATAACTTCAAGATTATTAACATTCCTCCGATAAAAACAAAAATAATTTTAATGATACTCTATAAAATCACTATTAAAATTATTACAAGTACGTATCTCTATAATGAATTGTATTATGATATATTCAATGCCACGAACTAAAGAGGAATTTTTAGATCCGCAGATAATAGCTAAAATAATTCAAGCTGCAATATAGCAAAATTTTGACGCACTGCTTTTACATGTTCGCGTATGGACTTTTTTTTAAACTTATGTAAAGAAAACCTTGGACTCCTTATTAAATAAAACTGTTTTCTTTATCTAGCATAGACAAAGCCAAAATGTCAACACATAACAAGTTGTCATTATATTGATTTATTAGAAAATAATTATTTTAGGAATTATTAATTTATATTGTACACATAATTGTTAATTTATAAGACTAGACATAAGAGCTTTAATGTAGTTTTAATTAATTATACAGAAAAACGCAATAGAACTTTTATTTTCTTGAAAAAACTAAAAATAACATTATAAAACTACATTTAAAGCTCTTGCTTCTAGTCTTATAATCTTACAAATTAACAATTATGTGCACAATAAAAATTAAAAATTCCTGAAATGATTCTTTTCTAATAGAAAAAATATAGTGACATCTTGTCAAGTGTTGACGTTTAGGCTTTGTCTATGCTAGATAAAGAAAAGAGTCTTATTTAATAAGCACTCCAAGGTTTTCTATACAACTATATAAGTTTCCCATTATAGTCAATGTTTATACTACCGATAGTTAACTACAGGAATGATTAAAATAGTAACGGAGTTGGAGGCTCCAAATTTTACAAGTGCACAACAATTTAGAAGCAATTGAAACATCCTCAACAGTGCATTAGCAAAGCTTAGCTCAGCCATTATATCAAAGTTATGGAGTCACACAGCTTTCAATCTCGACGGTGCAATTCTGGCTGTCCAGGGGGTAGTAATGAAGGTCCATCATACAGGCCAGCGTGGCTGTGAAACGCATGCCATAGGTGATGCTGCCGTCACCTCCGAGGCGAACTAATTTATTGCGCTCTGTGACGTCGTGAAGAAAACTGCAAACAGGACACCTGGGTTAACCGAAACCTAATTTCGTAACGTTAGCAAGTTATTACAGATTATTCTACTCAAAGTGAATTTCGTATAATCATTGTCACTTCAGTCTTTCTAAAAGTGAATATTCATTGCTTTGCAATGGCACACACTATCTTTTATTTTAAACATGAAAGTAAGTTCCAGAAGTCGTTGAAAACTAAGTAGTTATTCATTTATTTTTAATTTTAAATAATGATTTAACATTTTATGAGTTATTCAGCTTAGATATAAGTATAGATAGATTAGAAATAGAAGATCTATGTTGACAAACCTATTCTTATCATTGGCAAAAAATGTATCCGGAACCCAGATTCTATCAGCAAAATCACCAGAAAGGGTCAGGACTTCATCGGTTAAACCAAACTCGAGCCTTTCATCTTTCCAATACTGGTTCAGATAAAGGGTTATAGTATAATCCTGCAAACAACTTCAAAGCTTATTTTGATCTTTAAAATTAAATAGCACTCATCTAATCGCTCAGTTAATGACTCAATGATATGCGCAATTAGTATTTGTATGATTGAGTGGGAGGTGTTATATTGAGCCAAACATCGATGCGCTTAGTCAGCACTCCGCCCCCGACGACCGACAACCCCTAGGGATGTATGTCAAGAGTTGGCCTTGCGCTCTTTCTTCTATTAAAAGCTTAATGAACACGATGGGCGATCAAGTGTAACATCCTTGAAGTCCAAAAGAAAACTTGTCGCATCTCGACCGAGGTGCGTCCACTTCGGATCGTACTCCCACTTGGAATTTTTCATGTTTACGAACTAGTCCATCTCTTGTTAAATTTAAATTTATATATATCAAAAGAAATTAAAATGAAGTAGCGTAAGTTGTAAACGATACTAAAAAACTAAAGCGAAACTGTAGAAGCGAAGACATAGCTTTGATATAAATAATAACATTAAAGATCATACCATATTAACTTCTGATATAGCATCAAAGCTGGCGATCGTCAGATCCATGCCAACGTACAATGGATCTCCTGAAAACAATAAGGAATTATGCGCAACATGCCGGCCCAACCGATGGCAGGCCGTCTGTTTACCGAACCAGCAATATCTTTTGTACCGATTTCATATACTTAAAGACATTGAGTATTTCTCCAACGGATTCAATTCAGACGCTCGTTCAGTATTTTAGTATCGAAAATATTAAAATGTAAGGTATTTTTGGATTACATAAAACTCGACAATACTTTCCATCTTTTGCATTTTAAAATTTCTACATTATAAAAGTAAGATAATAACTTTTTCTATAGTATTATGTGCTACGTTTTAACCTTTTCTAGAATCATCTTTAAATATGAATGGGCTTGTTGAAATCTCTTAAGTGATTTTAATTTCGTATTCATAAGATTTCATAGATTGAATGAATATTCTTTATTTAACATTGGGTCACATAAACCTCTTTTTAAAAGTCAATTTTGTTTTTAATATAGTTTACATGCCATTATTATAAAATTCCAATATTTGACAACTTGCCACAATTGACGTTTTTTCACAATGTAATCCAATGAAGCTACTGTAGCATTATAGAAACATAAACACATGAAAAAATGTATTATTTATTTTAGCTGCTTTGGTATTACTAATAATTTTAAAATATATATATATTTTACCCCCGAAATTCGGTCGTAGTCGTATATCATATCCATCCAGTATACGTGTCACGGTGTGTGTCACGTTTTCCATCCGATCTACCGTGACCGTGCGCTCACGCGCTTTGTCTAACCTGCAATATTAGTAACACTAATATTTCTCTCACGCTACCAATTCTGTTTATTTACATAGCCGTACTAAAATAATAATGATAATAGTTTTACCTTCGCATCGATATGCAAAATTAAGTTTACAAAAAAAAACAACTAATTGAAAAGCAATATCGAAAACCAAAGCGAATGGCTGAAACTTCAGAACCGAACAAAAACATAGAATTCTCATTATCTTTGGATACTCTTGAAAGCATAGAGTTATACATTATTAATAACATTAAAAATATATATGATAGAATTATATTATATTATCTGTAAAAGCTATACTCAGATGTTTTTTGGGATTTTATGAACAGGTATTTACAACGTTTAAGTCAAACTCAGATGTGATAAAATTGTAGAGATACACAATTTATTAATTGCCTTTCCACAGATAAAATATGACGCTCTAAGTGAGAAACAATTGCACTATTTGACATGGATGCTCTTTATAGTGGAAAGGTATTTTTATGCGGCTTTTTTTAATTTCGAGGCCAAAGCGAAATTACTGATTTTGCAGTTTTTACTTGTTGCGATTTTTATTCCCACGGTAAATACCAATCAGCACAACTTGAAAACTCTTAGTTATTCACTAGAATATTTTTATTTTCACTTAAAAGAAAAGCCTTTTCGATGGTTACTTATTAGACTGAAATATTTGTTAGTTAATATTACTGTGGTATTAAACATAAATTGTATAGAAATTGAAGTGATTATTTAAACTGGATAATGATATTCCGTAAAGTATATTTTAAAGTATTCTTTTATTTGTGTATATTTAACATTTATAAAAATTATATTAATTAAATGGATATTTTATATACATTTAAACGCTTATCGTTCGTTTTTTCTTGGACATTGATTAAGGTCGTATCAGCCGTCGTCAGCATTCGTCTTGTCAAATTACACCTTGAAGACGCGGACATATAAATGAGATTCCTCACACGAAATTACCATTTAGCGTTAGGATTCAGCAAACTGAATGTGAAATTGAGTTACAGATCTCGGGACAGCAATTAGTTCAATGGATTTACGTGTAATGCCTTACAAACAGTGGGTACATGAATTAAGATTTAAGAATTAGTTTACCATCTGTGCTTTCACCTAACATGCGTGAATTTTGACCGGATAGAAACACGCTTTCCCGTTTCTTTGTTATTTATAAAGAATATCTATTTATTTTGAATAAATGACTTGCTCAGTTTGTAAATAACCATTTTCAAAAATAAAATATAGATTGGTGCCGATACTTGAATGTTTAAGTTTAGTTTCTTATTTTTATATATCTATTCATAGAGTTATAACTAATTTTGTACCTAGGAAATATTCATTGCTGTCGATTTCAAGTCGGCCTCCAGAACTTTACACTTTCTCACTTTATCTTAACTTTATTTTTATTAAAAACAGTTTAAATAAATACAAACTTATTTAGATATCTTTTATAAATTTAGTAGAAGCATTACGTAACACAGTATAAATATATAGAAAGAGGTGTATTTACAATTGCATGAAATGTTTATAAATATTACATGAATTGAAAAATCCAAAGTGAATTTATTTTGGACATGTAGATTTTAATTTACAATTTTATCATATCGGTAACGAAAAAGAACTACTTAAACAGTTAAATATTATTAAAAATAAACACAAAACACTTACTGAACTGGTACAAAGGTGAAAAACAATAGGATAAAAATCATAGATGCTGGCGCGTGCAGGTAGCACGAAGGCAACGTGCGACGCGCGTTCATCGCACGACGCACGTCGCACGACACTCAATTCCCTCACAATTTAACATAACTCCGAAAGGTATTTGCATAATAAAAACATTATAAATTTACATTAAAGTACTACGAAGGTTGTAGCAAGCTGAAAAGCTATGACCGGCAGGAGCTTTCTCAACGGCCGTGGCTCGCGGAATGGCGTCGCGCGTGCGCCACCACTTAACGTTAAGTTCTCTAACTTTGGTATTTTCCCTCCTTTTCGCAACCAGAATAGGATTAAATGTCCATCCACTGTCGTAATCTTTAAATGTTGTATATATGAGTCATTAAGAAACAAATATGAGAAATGATAGTAATATAAACACATATTATTGCTCGTCACTATATAATTAATAAATCAGTGTTGTTTTATTCGTCAAAGTATTGCTATCATTATATCCCACTTTGAAAAAAAAACCATGTTCTTTTGCCTCCTCACCAATATTAAAATTATGTTTATAGTAACATTTTTAAGAAGTATCTATTTTAATATGATGATAAGTTGTCTTGGTCTTTTTAAACACTTCATTTTTATTATATTTACAACTAACGATCTTTTATTCAAATAATGAGATAAGAAACCTGAGTTTTTGATTTACCTACAAAAATATAGGAATAGCAAACAAATTTCAACTGTATCAGAATTCACAAAGGAGATTTATATGAATTTCTCGAGTATTTGCGATATTTCATTGAAGATACGACTCTTTTCGTTTGATCACATCACTTTCAGTCGAGATGTCTGTGGATACCTTAATCTTATTACAGTGTTGACTTACTTGTATAAGCTTTCACGTCACTTTAAATATTGCTTATATTAAAAATTAGTTAAGAAAAAATAACGAAAATATAGAGTCATAATATTCAATTTTAATTGTATAATATTAAAAGTATTACTTTTTGCTTACTTACTTGCCATTCTTTCCATCAAATAGATTTAATAATTACACCAGTTTAATAATATATATGTATATATTTGTACAACAAATTTGATATATTATATTAGACTGTTATGATAAAAATATTTTCCAAAATTTGTACTACATGAATTTATTGAACGTTAATAATGATTTTAAAAGTGTACCATGAAGCTTGAGGTATCGGGTTGGACTCTCTGTCAATTATTTAATTTATTATTTATTCTCTGGAAGGGCTTGACAGTGGCCGGGCGAGCTTCTTAATACTGTGAGAGAGTCATGCCGAATCATATGCTGACGCACTAATTGGGCCGGCTTGTCCGGAATGATATCGCGGGCTCACAGAATACTCAGCGTGAAATGGTGCTTGTACTGTGTTTCGTAGAGTGAGTGAGGATATCGAAGGCCCTTAAAAAAAGTAACGTTTAAACGGTTTAAAAAGCGGACAACACCAATGCGCGGACTGTGGCGCGGTAATTCATGGCTGGCGGTGTTCTCTTACCATATAGGAGACCCACCTGCTCCGTTGTTCGCTATACTATATATAAAATCTTAGAATTTTCTTTGACGTGCACTGCTTATGTGTGATGAGTACTTGAACATTCAATTATATATATTGATTTTGTACTTGGTTCAGATTGTTATTCTATTCGTTTATATCTAAGCAGTACAATAGCTTAATATCATAAACATAAGCTATCTAAATAGTGTAGCGCTCACTCAAAATAATGTGGTAATTTAAAAGGTCCTCTTTGCTTCACAACGCCACACTCTCACATAAAATGTTTCAACTATAAACTATTTAACCTCTACTTAACATTGTCAGATGTTTCAGTACTTTAGGATAATTACAAAAGTTGAAAATGTAAAAAAATACCTATAATAAACTTTTATATATATTTTTGTTGATGCAATTAAATCCATAGAAGATAAAAACAAATGAACCTTTAAGTAAAACAATATGTTTTTAATGAGTTAACAAATATTTAGGCTAGTTATTATGCCTGTACAGTAATTTTTCTAAGACGCCATTACCTCCATTTATATACAATATAGAAACTATTTGAATTTATAAAAATGAATGCATCGAGACAGCGGACTTAAGGTTAAAGTAGTGACTGATGTATTTATTTCACCAAGCTAATTACTTAACATTAAAATTAAATTAAAATAAATGTTAGACGTTTGGTGAAAGATCTACGACACGGTAATTGAAATTCTGCTGAGATGGGCGTGATGTAATTTACATTTTAATCCATTCTCAAATCTGTTATGGCCTAAATTCAATTTATGCGGTTGAAGAGAAATGCATTTTTCAGTCAGAAGTCGTGACACACAATTAATTATTGTCGTTTAAATGTAAATTTCTAATATAGAGCGACTGTTTTTATGTAAACAAGAAGACAATTAAATATTTTTTCTTCTATTTCCGTATCTAGTGTATAATTTTGTATTTATAAAATTAGAAAGCCTATTACTATAAGCATTGACTATTTGAGTGATATTTAACTAAGAGGGGGGACTGTTGGTAATATAAATATATTAATAAATGTCGTTTTATTTAACGTCCCTGGAAGTGTACTTGCCAGTCCTAATTAATTGTTATAAATTAATTATAAGCATTGTAATAACATTTATATGCTAAATGTTTATTAATTTTGAGTTATTTCAACTTATAAATTCATAAATATTTGTTTATAAGTAAAAATAAAGATGGCATAGTATTGTTACGGAACGTTACTCACAGCAATCAGCTAAGCCCTCGGGATATCGTCATTTGTAAGCCATTGTCCCATCCAAGACACTAACTACACCTTGTACAATCAATGCTCCAAAAACGTAGATTAATTAAAAATTCACTTTGTAAATTCCTCAACAGCCAGTTATGAAAGAATACAACACTTTATTTGAAAAAGTAACAGTTTCCCGTGACTGCGTTTGCATAAAATGTAAAATAAAAAGTAATATTTCACGGAGCATTACGAAATCCAAATAAAGAAGTGGTCGATATTGGAAATTATTTATTTATTAAACATTTATATTTTTTTATAATATGGGTCACTATATACTCATAAAATCATTTCACATATATCAGAATAGCACGCTAATTTTGTATTATGAATAAACGTGTTATTACTTTTATTCATAGCGCAATTCTTTAAGATATGAATATTCAAAATATGTATCTCTCAATTTCTATAGAGCGGGTAATTGAACTTGAAAACGCTATTAGCTCAACCAAAGTCTTCAGTAGTTATATTTTAATAATTCTCTGCATTTATCAAATATAATGAGCTTCTATTATGTTCAAAAGTTATAGACATTAAAAAAATCTAAATAATTTAGCCCTTACACTTTCAAAAGATTTGATTTTGAATATTTATCAATTATATGATAAGATATCAATAATATTACAATTGAAAAATATAAACGTAAAATAAAGTATTTTTATAGTAAAATAAGCGAATTAAGGCAAGCTAAGCGTAATAAAGTTTATAATTACGGTAATGGTTAATTTTCAGATTGTTCGCGCATGCGTACTTCTGTTACATTACTCTAGACAGGCTCCGAGGGCGCGAACAAGACGTCCAACATTTCGTAGTTCTAGCGCCTACACGCGATATAGAAAATAACCATTAAGTATAACAAAGTTTATTGATAAATCCCTAAAAGATGCAATCATCACTGACAGTTGCAATAGTGCTGATGAGGTAAGCTTTTTCATCTATTTATAACTTTGTTGACAATGAGAAATTGAAAGTTATTTGTATATTAATCATTACTGGTTTATTTGTTAATGAAAGTTCTGAAATAGCATTTAAAGCATATAGATGTTATATTTGCAGAAATATAAACATATCTATATAAAATTTACCGCATTCGATACAATATGTTGATATTGTATTAAGTTGATAATAATAACTAAAAACTTTTTAAATAACATTTAAGGAAAAACACAAGTGCTACCTTTCAGTCTTTACAACAATGCGTACATATATTATGACTTTTAAAAAATACGTATAAGGTACTTAAAAATAAATATATATATATATATATATTTTTTTTTTTTTCAATTCTGAAAGGCTAAAACCGAAATTAGTCCAGTAAGAAAAGTTTAGATGTTGTAAAATTTTAAAAGTTAATTAGAGAAGCTGCATTACACACACCACTACCAAATTGTGTGGTGTGTGTAATGCGTTTATTTCTAATACATAGATGGATAGCTTAACGGTTTTATAAATGTACCATGTAGCGAAAGGTATCGGGTTGTAATCCCGGTCCGGACAATTATAATTTATTCGGTTTATGCCACGGGCGGTGATAACACGAGTTCACGGAATACTCAGCGTGAAACGGTACTTGTACTGTGTTTCGTAGAGTGAGTGAGGATATCGAAGGCCCTTAAAATTACCGCTTAAAACCGTAAAAAGCAGGCAACACAACTAATGCGCGGACTGTAGCGCGGTGTTTCATGGGCGGCGATGTTCTTTTACCATATACGAGACCCACCTACTCCATTATCCACAATAGAATTTTAAAAAAGTTTATTTAGTTATTGAAACTTATTTTTAGTAATTTCAAAGTACCATCACATCTTGTAGACTTAAAATGCGGTACAGACGTTTATTAAAAAACTAAAATGTTAAAAACAAATTTAGGTATAAGTGAAACCAAAACTGTGCAGGTATAGGAAATGAACAATACCGAACTGAAAGAATGAGCGAGGCCTATTTTGTGTTTTCCTTTTTTATATTATGCTGTTTAACATTAGAATTCACGCTAGGCTGTATTTTATAAAGAAACTATTGAACATAATAACAATGTTCGTTTCAAGTTTTGAGTGCATACTTGAAATCCAGCTAACAAGTTAGTCAGTTAACAATTCAACACTCTGCATATTGGAAATCAGATATTAAAGCAATGTAGTCGAACGGTCTATGCAAAGCTAGAAAAACCCAACGAATATTGTAAAAACAGATCGTATTTTTACCTTTTTAGACTTCAATTTTTCTATAGCGGGCAACGAAATAAGTTGGTCTCCTATATGGTAAGAACACCGCCGCCCATGAACAACCGCGCCACAGTCCGCTCATTGGTTGTGTTGCCGCGTTTTTACGCCGCTTAAGCGGCTTTTTTAAGGGCCTTCAATATTCTCATTCTGCGAAACACAGTTCAAGTACCGTTTCACGCTGAGTATTCAATGAGCCTGTGTTATCACTACGTACGAGCTGGCCCAATTAGTGCGTCAGCAAAAGCTTCAGCTTGGCTCTCAGTAAAAACTAAATTTAATTGAGAATTATTTGTAAGAAGAAATGTATAAATACTTCTCATATTATCTAAAAATTAAGGTCTAAATTTATCATTTTATTTTCCCAAACTACGCTATAGCTATTTCAATCCCAAAGATTAGAACAATAATATAAAGTTTTAATTCGGTCCATCCATCCGATACGACGTATGACAAGTCTCAAGTCATTCTTAAAGAAAAGATATTTTTTTTTAGGATGTAACGGTTCTGGTTTCCCTTCATAGTCTTTCTTCATTCATCGCAAGTTTTTATGTTTAATTAACCATTTCTTAACTAATTGCACTTTTCCCTAAATAAATTTTATTTTTATTAGGTATATACATTACCGAACAATATAAATTAAAATGCCGCCAATTTTACGTATAAATCCTCGAAGACATTCCGTTTTAGACAAGCAACAAAAAAAGCATGACGTGCTGCGATACCGCCTAAACTAAATATAAGATATAGAAACCTGGTAGATAAAAATAAATTACAAATAACTTGTTTTTTTTTTAATTTTAAACTTAAATTCTAAACATTTAAATTTTCGATTACATATTTCAAAACAATAAAAATATTTTAGTAATTGTAATAAAGTATATTTTTACACAATTTTCACAATTATTTTCGCTTTACAATTTATGGCTTCTAACATAATATAAATATAGGTTTATATTGTTAAATATATGTTTTACGATAAATTGTCAAATTAATTTGTTAATATAATCTAAGTAGTATTTCTTTGCCTTCGTTATATTTCAAGGGATAAGAATTCATTTATTTTCTATTTATAACTTTTCATCTCACTCCGGCTAGAAAAATATCTATTGCCTAAGGAAAATATAAATATAATATTTATATATGCAGTATAATCTGTTGGGAATTATTTCAAAACATGGTCCGATCGTTCATTGTAGTCTACAGACTCCTTCAGAGAGGAAGTGGGATGCATACATTGATAGATTAGGATGGAACGTTATTGAAACGCAAGCCAAGGCTGGCTAACCTATCTGTCTACATACGTGTTTACAGGATACCACTTCATCATTCAATTGACCTCAAACTCAACATACAGTTTGTAAAATATATAAAATTTTAATATATGTACATACTATAATATCAATATCTAATCTATTAAATTATTATCAAGAACGTATGATTACAGTTGTTAGTAATAATAGAAAAACAGGAACTCCACAGATTTTATTTGTGTTCAACAACTAGCAACGTTAATATTACTATTTATTTTTTTTATTATTCTATATTCGACAATGGAGCAGGAGGGTCTCCTATATGAACACCTATAAGAGAACACCGCCGCTCATGAACAACCGCGCCACAGTCGCCGCATTGGTTGGTTTGACGGTTTTTTTCGCCGCTTAAGCACGTTTAAGGACCTCCGATATCCTAATTCACTCTTCGAAACACAGTACGGTACCGTTTCGCCGTGAGTATTCTGTGAGCCTGTGGTATCACTTCGAACAAGCCGGCCCAATTATTCAGCATATACTTCAGCTTGGCTCTCCCACGGGTGAAGTAACGTAAACTCAATAAACCTTTAATACAAATAAGATAAATATACATTTGTGATTTTCTTAAAAACTAAAGTAACACTCAATTCACAGATACACCTGAGAAGAACAATTAAGGATCTTAGTTGGGTTATTAAGAAATTAATAATTCAAATTCCATATTAATTTTCATATAAATTTCATAATTTGCTTACACAGAAAAAAAACTTATTTTTTCCCAAATAATTATCGCTAAAGCAATTGTAACAAACCGGAAAGACTCAATTATTCCACTCCGTAGGAAACGTACGTTAAGCTAGAATCACGAAGTTTTGTACATCAACGTATAACTATTTATTCTTATATCTCAAACAAAACAGGAATAGACATTCTAGTCGCAGAATAATCCTGCCGAATGGTTCCGTATAAGATACATAAGATAAAGTTTATAACTACAAGAGCCCGAGTGTTGCATACGAATTCAATAAAATGTTCTCTATATTTTTGCCCTCGAGCAAATCACATCCTTTGCGCTTATCATTCGCTCGATGTCTATTCAAGAAACCTTTCAAGGGCCTGTATATTTTAGTATTGAAATTTATGAGTTTCCTTTGAGCGCTTTTGACATCAGCGTGACAGAAGGAGTTTGAAAAGATGGATTTTATTTAATTATGCCTCCAAGCAACGATACATTCATCCATATCCTTATTTTGTGTAAAATTTGTATGACACAGATATCCGGGACTTTGAAATAACTCAATCCAGCTTAATGGTCAAATATTTATCTTTATCAACAATATGTCGAGTAAAATTTAAGTACTTCTAGTTTAATAAATTACATGAAGAATAACTTGAATACTTATTTGAGTTAGATTCATGTTGTGATATCATTGGAGTTTAATGGCGTGCTTCTCAAATTTTTGTTAGAAAAGTTTTAGTATTCCAGAAATTTTTATTATAATAGCATACGAGTATACTTGCATAGCTCTAGAAACTCGGGACGAATTTTAACATCTTTTAGTGGTTGGATTTATGTTCCACAAAATCCAATTAATTCTCAAAAATAATAGTATGTTATAGCAAATGTTGACTTCTAGGCAACCATTAGTGCAGCTTTTAATTTAAAAAATATAATTTATCATAATTAAAAATCACAGTTTGGAATATAATTAAAAGTTAAAACATACATTTTGTTTTGTATAAGAGTATAAAAAAATCAATTTACTAAAATGGCTTAAGTTACATGAAGAAAAAAGAAAAAATTCAAGATATTTTTGCATACTTAACAAATATAATTTACGAACTAAACGTTCACCAAACTCATTTAAAAATAAATCGAAAACAGCAACTTCCACTCTGCAAGCGAACAATACCAAAAATCTGAACATAACCTGCAATGCAATCTACTTAAAGAAATTGCAATATCTTGTTTTAAATAGCTTTTTGCTGAAGCATCGAATTTGAAAATACTCAAACAGCTTCAACATACAATAGAATACGTTAAAATGTTAGTGTAAAGAATTTAGAATTTAATATTTTACCATGGATTTATTATCCGAAAACTTTCCGGCCTCATAATGAAATCTTTTTAATAAAAGAAGGTCGGCAACGAACCCGCGGCTTCGCAAGGGCTAGGGATATCTATGAGCGAAGGACCACTTGCAATACGTGAGTCTTCTTTGCCTTGCTTGTTTGCCTCTTTGTACATAAAAATATGTAACATTACAAAACATAGTTCATATGTTAATACGTTTTTGTATATAGATTAGGTCACTTGAACGGTGGTTCGATAACTTGACAAGCTGCCAATTAATTATCGAATAAGATGACGAGTCAATATCAACAACCATTTCACTATGAGATTCTACTAAAATGGTAACAATTAATTTTAAAAATGTTTGTTGTATTGTACTTTTAGTATTAATACTGATTCAGATTTTTTATTAAAATATACATAATTACATATATACATTAAAATATAAAGTTTTTCAATAGAACAAAATATTCTATTAGTACTATGGAATTGCACAATTCTTTCATAAAATATATACAATTCATTCTTCCATAAATACTTCTTTCCTAATTTTACCAACTTTTCAAAGTGAACTGTAAACGTTTTTTATTTTAATATTTAACATTTTATTTCATTTTAAAATGAAAGCATATTTTAGCTTGAGCTAACTAAAGGACTTAGCTTATAAAATATTATCAATATCAGTTGAGTATGAAGGATGGTTTCCACGGCAAGTGCTATTTTTCTATTTGACACATAATAACGGCAGGCAATGTTTTTCTCCGTGAATAATTTTTAAAATTAGCTGCTTTTTTATTTTAACATCCCGACTTCGAAACAGTTTTAAAACGCTTTCTAAATATCATATTATTAAATTTAAAAAAGAACAGTAAAGTATAGCAAATTCTCTTTGCATAGATTAAATCATTTAATCGACAATAGATTTTTATCAAAACGGGTATTTTTAGAAATCTAAGCATTCAGCTAAATGTTAGAAAATACTAGCAACTATAAATTCAGGCGCAGGAATGCGTAATAAAACCGTTGGAATTTACTTTGTAGTAAGTAAAATACTTCAGATATGGTGTTTATAAGTATGTCAATTTCTCAAAATTAAAGGAGCTATATTTTGAAGATAAATGAATGTCTTAAATATTAGTGTAGTAATTTAAATTTGTTACTGCAACGAAGATCGCTCTAAGACGTGAAATACAAAACATTTTTTTTGCAGTTTTGTTAAGATTTCTACACAAGGGTATGTCCACAAGTAGACGTTGGGACTTTGAATACAGTCAGGTTCCCTTAGCTGAATGCAGTGTGGTACTTATATTTTGAAACCTTTGTTTCCATTCTCTAAGAAATTGGATTTATTTTTGTCTTGAAAATTTTTTAAAAAGTCTCGAAAAATTGTAACTTTAGCTAAGATCCTAGAATAAGATCCAACCCTGAATTATTATTTTAAAAGTTATCACATTTGAAGTCCTGAACTAGCTCAACAGGAAGTAGAATTTATTTTTCCTATTTTAAGGTATTTCTTTAATTGTAATTTGTAATCCTATAATTATTGTTTATATTTGTGCACGCATTGAAATATAATAAGTGGCAACTTTGGAATACAATTCAGAAAAGACCTGACGTTTATGGCGGCATAGCAACAACGAACGCGTCATTTTTTATATTATTTTCTAAAAATTCGAGGTTGATGAAAATGTGATCAAATATGCTGTGCTCAACATACTCACATATAAAAACATACATATAAAGAAATGAAGACAGTCTCTAAAAGGCCAGTATCCAGAGCTGTAAAATTAAAAAAACATTTCCTACTACAATGACAATACAGCATAATTTTTGACACTTAATTTCAGTAAAAATACAAAGAACTTATTAAAAATATATGGAAAAATATACAATCTAAATGATTAAAATAAACTTACCATTTAATTATGGACGAAATAGAAAGATTAAATAAAATTACAATACTATTCGAACAAAATGTATCTACTGCATATACATAAAGCGAATTATTCAACAAATAAAAAATAGAGATGAAGTAGAAATCGAAAATTTTAATTATATCCTTAAATATATAATTGGCACATTCCAAGTTTCATCGTCGTGTTCCTATGATATTAAATCGTTACTATGTATATCTATCTTGAGAAGAAATAATAATTGTTAAAATATCTTCTTCACCAAGATGACAAAAAATGGAGATTTCAAGTACAAGGGACGCTACATCGTGACTCAGACATATGTGTAATTGGGATTTGCTCCTGGAGCGGTATCTACCATATTTTGGTCATGCTTTGATGGCGTTAGGGTATATTCTAGAAGAGATAGACAGTTTCCGACCACCTGTCCCAAGCGCTGTTGTACTCATTGGACACCTATGCGTATTGACAGATTCACGCACTTTATCCACAGATCAAGAGAGCGTACGCCTTATAAACATTATATTCTTAATCAGTAATCTTCTAGTATTTGTTTACGATTTCGTATTATCTCTAGAGTTCAACATGCCGGCAATAAATGAACTAGATCCATATATGGGATAGCACAGGATTCAAACAGCGAAAATCAAAAGGACGACTGTACTGTCATGTTAATAAGTGTGCTACATAAAAAAAAGTGTTAAAGAACTCTCGTGCCCTCATGAGCATAAGCACGAACAAAGCATTCTATTGTAACGCTCTTTATTTTCAAATAAGTTGGAATACTTAAACAAGTCGTCTGTATGTTTTGTAAAATAAATTCTGTAATTTCCAATTTACTCATTGTTGGTACAAACTGAATAACTTAAATAATTTTTTTTCTTTCTTATGTGTGTATTATTTTCTGTGTATAATATATTAATTATAATTATATAAATGAATAGTTAATGTATCAAAACAAGTTTTGATGGGAAATTAAAATTTATGCATACATGTGTGTGGGTGTCTAATTAAGTAATAAATAGGATCTTGAGTAGGCTTCATTTTAACAGGAATAATATTTTGAAGCTCTCATTTTTTAATAAAACATTAAAGTACTAATAAATGTGTTACGCGCTGGAAGTCCTTCGTAATACTCAGAGATAACGAGGATTGTCTGGTATAGCGATAAGTAAAATAGAAATTAAGTCATTTCATTTGCATATAATTAGTACGAATAAAAATTAAAATAAAACACAGTAAAAGGCATAACTGACCTTGTTTGAGTTCATTTTGAAGGTAAAACAAGCAAATTTCAAACAATAACCGCTTGTTAGCCAATCGCAATGTCAAACCTTTATCAGAAAGTGAGTTGACAAATTGTAAACACCGATGAACAGCAAGAGTACTTATTGAGAGAGCTTCTTGCGAGCAGCGAGAGCACAAAATCGCAGCTTTGTCGCTTCTCTCGGCTGAAAGAAATAAATTATTGAAGCTCCGAAATGTTACAAATGAAATTCACGTAACCATTTTCGTATAATTTTCCATTTGATTTCATATGAAATATTGCCTTTAAGTATTTCATATGGGGAAAAACCTGCTTGTATCTATGGTTAATATATTTCTAAGACCGCATAAGCGAGATCAGAGGTAAGCTATTATTATATCACTATACCAGTTTTATAATTTTTTTACTGACATAACCATATTTTAATAATTTGTTGTAAAAACCATTTAAAAAGAAATAGAGCTGTTGTCTGCTCCTTTATACGAATATACAACAAATTTGCATTTATAGTTCATTAAAATGAAAGATTATTTTCACTTAATGATATACTTAATACTTATGAAACATAAATATTTAAGTCATAGCAAGTAATAAGTTTTCTGCTACAACATTAAAATTCGTTGGAACGATGAATATTTAACAAGAAATTTCATTTAATAATATCAATTTCCTTGTAAATCTTAACTGTCAATATACATCAGTAGATATATTTCTACAATTCGAAATTTATCATAAACCTATAAGAAAAGATTGTAGTTGGTGTGTTCATATAAAGTTTTCTACTGAAAATAGATCAAGTTGCCGTACATTTAGGTAGTCGTGTTTATCACGGTTCGTTAGGAGTTCACTAAGCTTTTGAAAAACTTTCCTCGTCTTTCCTTGGTGAAATTATAAGATATGGGTTCCAGCTCCTTTAACATTGAATAACTGTGACCGTTATCGGCATTAAATAGCTTTCCTTCCGTTACCCTTTATTCTGTTAAACTTGTTTACCTTACGGTTGGAATGTAATCAGTTTTACTTTAAATTTATAAACATTATTACTTATTTAATACGGCTTCAGTTTACACTAATTTAGTGTAATGTACTTATGATTCCTCCTTATTTATTACTACCACAAAAGCCAAAAGAACCTCCTTCCTTCCCTTTCCATATATTTAAATAGACAATTTTATTATAATTAGCGATATTTTTTCAGAGCAACTCCAAAGTATTTTTTTTTTCATTTAAATAATCAGAAATTGTATACGAAATTCAATGAAACCCTTTTCAAATAATTGGCGACCGTCACTGTTGTCCGAAATATAAATAGAATGGTACTACTATAAATATGTTAAATATAAAATATAAGAGAAAATTTTGTATTAATATAGTGTTTTTAAGCCAACTTGTAATATTTAGCTGCAGTTACTAACTAAATAATTTGATGTTTTCGCAACGATTTGATTTCTAGTGAAATCAGCATCCATTTTTCAGATTCAGGCGGCTTTCCACTTATTATCTACGTTTTAAAATTGAATAAGTATAAAAACTTCAAGGTTTTTAGGTTATATTGATTTTCTTTTCATAGGTTTAGAGGTCTCAAATTTAAATTTTTCGATAAAATGAATTCAGTATTTTCAGCAAAACTCGTCAAAGTGGGCACTTTAAGTCGTAAGAAGGTACTTGGGAACTTTGAGGATCTTGTGAAAAATATATTCTTTTCTTTTTACATTGATGTATTACATTTTAACAAGACATAAAATCAATTAAAACTCGATCACTAACATAATTAGAATATTACAATGTTACATGTGCAACATTTTTTTATAATAAAAAAGGAATAATTTTATTAATATAATAGTGTTTTTAATCGTCTACTAAAAATGGATTACATTTTGTAAGTGCTTAGTATATAATAAGTACCATAGAAACCTACGATTAAGTTTTTCTTTATTCTATAGCGGACAATGGGGTAAGCGCGTCTTCTATATGGTAAGAGAACACCGCCGCCCATGAACAACCGCACCACATTTCGCGCATTACTTGTGTTGCCGGTTTTTGACGCTGCTTAAGCGACACTTTTAAGGGCATCCGATATCCTCACTCACTCTGCGAAACACAGTACCATTACCGTTTCAGGCTGTGAGCTCGTGGACGAGCCGGCCCAATTTTTTCGTCAGAATATCCTTCAGCGTGGCTCTCCCGCGATTGAAAAATTTCTTCATCAATTTTTTTTATAAAGACGCTCATGGGCCGAATATCGAATACGACTAGCAATAGTGTATCTACTTGTCAGTCCTCTAAATCGATAGTAATGATAGGTGTTAAGGCTACGTAAATACGTATGAAATAAATTAAAAGTCAAGAAGTTTATATTATTTATAATAAGTAGAGCGTTCAATCATTTTGATTCAGAGAGCGTGTGAAGCAATCACACCGTGCCAGGCTCCAATTTGAATTACGAGAATTGAAATACAGATATAGATCTTTATATATGCCTATTTCTTGGAAGTTATTCAAGTTTAATACAGATATTATTTCCTCAATCTTTCGTCCTCAACTCTTCGAATGATATATGGCAATACTTTAAGAAATAAAATAACTTCAAATATACAAAAATGTACTAAATCAATATATCTTTTAAAGTACCTTATTTTTGCTTCACATGTATAATTGTAAAACTTAGCACGCTTTAATTAAATTATTGATTTATATATTTTATGTACGTATAACAATATAAAATCGATTTAAAATAGATACAGTGAAGATAAATTCAACAACAAACTGAAAGCCACACAACTTGTATCACTACAAACATGTGGTGAAATATATTCTGAACATAGAATGTACATTTACCATGAATAAATATAGCGCAGTCTTTTATATTGCGCGGCTATCAAGGAATGCCTTTTACATAATCTAAAATAAAAAGGGCTTTTTGTATCTTTGCCTATGTATAACATTTTTATCGTTCCTTTTCCAAACCTTAGATATAGATCATATGTATAACATATGTAAATACAGGATATCAAGGGCATTGATATTGAATTATTTGTTATTAGCACAAAAAACTTATTTACATTTAAAAGTGTACAAATGTTAATACATATATATTTTACAATAGATTTATGAGGTAAAATAAATATTCTATCTCATAAAAATGAGAATATGAAGCGAGTGGTATCGTTTTCGAATCCCAGCCCGGACAATTATAAATTTAATTTATAATTATTTTATTAAATAAATTTAATTAATAATTTATTCGATCTTTGGAAGGGCTTGACAGAGGCCGGGCGAGTGTATTAATAATGTCACGCCCGAGGGAAAGCCATGCTGATTCATATGCGGACGCACTAATTGGGCCGGCTCGTCCGAAGTGAAACCACGGGTTCACGGAATACTCAGCGTGATATAGTAGTTGTACTTGAAGCGGTGCCATTACTGTGTTTCACTGAGTGAGTGAGGATATCGGAGGCCCTTAAAAATGGCACTGTCGCACGGTTGTCCATGGGTGGCGGTTTTCTTTTACCATATAGGAAACCTGCTCCGTTGTCCGCTATACTTAAGAAAAATATATTATCCTATACATAATATTTTTTTTTTACTATTTTAAAGACTATTGTAAAAGATTGTTCTCCATAAATTAATTGTGTTTTGAAATAACAAAGGTTCTTCATAATATTAATATCCTGTTAAATAAACCTTTCTGCGCATGGTAAATTATCAGCGAGAAATGATTTAATACTAGATGAATAAGTATTCCTATCGAAAATGTATTTGTTCGGAAGATTGAATGAGATTGGCGCTACTTTTATTATTATCGAGTGACATGACAGCTGGGAGCTACGAAACTTTGATTGATGGGTTTCATCAGCTTCTAACAGTAAAATTACGAAATTATAAGATTTAAGTTAAACGAATCCATTTAAAAACTTTTAAGTGTGAACATTGTGTATTAAAAAAGTGAAATAAGGCTTTTGTTTTAGAAATTTCTTTTTATTAAACTGATATCAATTATTTATTGAATTTTTTTGACTTAAAATCTTCATATAAAGCTAAATTCGGATTGAGATAGAGTCAAGAAAGTAATCAAAGCCAAATGTCAAAAAATCGTCTTGTTAAATTATATTTTAGCTTATTGCTAGTGACATCCATTGTGCATCAAGGTTATTAAATTTTATACTTTCTCAGTACAAGCCTGTACGTGAAAGGAGCGGTCTACTTGACAACTAAAAATGGAACATTTCCGATATCACTGACATCCTTAGAACCTGACAGCTCAACGCAAGACTTCCCAAGGATTTTCTCAGCAACAGTTGATAGCCGTGAAAATGAGAGTGCATTTTGGCAGGACGTTTCTGATGAGATGTTATTTTCCACTTATTTAAACACTACTTTTGATGAGAGAAACTCATCTGAAACTGATGAATTAAAAGCGAATCAAAAACGTAGTATTAATGATGCTGTTTCCAAAAATATTACGGTGGTATTAGAAAACTTATTGAAAAACTATGAGAAGTCTCAACTTCCAACACATGGGCAAGGTGAGATTTTAAATATGAATGTTAAATTTAAAATCTACTTACGTGTTAATAAAAAAACAATATAAATTAAATACTTTTAGGTTATCCTACAGTTGTTCAAACAAATATTCTTATACGTAGTATGGGTCCAGTCTCTGAATTAGATATGGTATGTATATAGAAACTCATTATTGATACATAATTAAAATAAGAAATAACTGCTTTAAAATAATAAAGTAAAACTAGAAACACCTCAAGTAATCTTTGCTAAGACGATAATATTTCTAATATAGGCGAGAAAATTAGGAAATTAGAATATTATTTTTGGAAAGAAAATAATATTTCTATGTATAGAGCAAAAAAGTCTAGTTTAGTTTAATAACTTGATGAGGTCACTGATTCTGTAAATCTTTCAGGATTACTCCATGGATTGTTATTTTCGCCAATACTGGCGAGACACGCGCCTATCGTTCCTCGGGC
>DWCF01001272.1:0-32196 GCA_018230265.1 Delias oraia
ACAATATTTAATAGAAACATGTAAGTCAGACTCGGTGGGTAGTGTAGCGGGCAGAACAACGTCTGCCGAGTCTACTAATTGATTATATATTGTTATAAAACAACCACAAGCTTATTCATTGAAAAGACTCATAATTGATATGTATATAGATATACAAGTAAATATTAATTATTTAATTTATATTGATTGTTCTTAATATAAATTTAAATATGAGTTGCATTTTGAAAAAAACCGATACTACGGTTTTATTTGCTCCGAAATTAGTAGAACATACAAGCGAAATCTGACAATAATTGGATCAAGTAGACAATTTTAACTATCTTAGAAAATTTGAGTGTTTTTCATCAAACTATATGATACATTACATTCAAAATTCAAATTCCGTTTTGCGTCACAGCTGTACGTACAACCCACAGTAATGAGTACTTAAAATCTCTTTGGTGCACTTTATGCATCTTTCATCTTGGCAACATAGCACCAAAAATAGAAACGTACAAGACGTCTCATATGTTCCTACGTTAACCGCATACGACTGCGATCTATATCATATTATATAATTAAATTTGCGAAAATTAGCTTGTTTATTCTTTTACTATACCTTCATAGACTATAGAGAGATGGTGGGACTCAAAAAGAACGTTTTTATTATAGCTTCATATTTAATAATAATATTTATTTTATTTGATCCATCAATTATGTAAAAATTTCAATATTTGCGTCTCAATAGATGAATAAATAAATATTATTAAAAAGTGTTAAAAAATAAATAATATCTTATTTTATTTGTTTTTTTATGATATAGCGGACAACGGAGCCGGTGGGACTCAAATATGATAAGAGAACAACGCCGCCCATGGACAACCGCGCTATAGTCAGCGCATTGGTTGTGTTGCCGGTATTTTAGGCCACTTAAGCGGCGTTTTTAAGGGCCTGTGATATCTTCACTCATTCAGTGAAACACAATAGAAGTACCGTTTCAAGCACAACTACCGTTTCACATTGAGTGTTCTGTGAGCTTTTGGTATCACTTCGGATGAGCTGGCCCAATTAGTGCTTCCGCATATGCTTCAGCATGGCTCTACCAGGGCTGAATTTATTATTAATACAGAAAAATTAATATAGGCTTCAGATATAAAACTGTTTATATTTATTAAAAACCTGAGCTGCGCCATTTTTCCACTTAGCAGCTTTCTAATGGAAATTTACGACCTAGTTTGCGTGTGATTTTAATTTCTAACGTCCTAAGTGCCAATTTTCCTGTCACGATTTACACCCTTCGAACGCTTAGCATTCCGAGTGCTCGCGTTTTTGCTGACATCTAACTTACTCCAAGTTACTACTTAGCTTTTTTTCAAAGCTTTGTGGGGTGTTTTACATCTAAAAGCTGTATATAGCTTGTTAATTTTTATTTGTTTATTGACTTATAAATTAAAGTTTAAGATATCCTTAAAAAGAAAACTTTTATCTTAATTTACATTAAAATGAAAGCTCATTTAAATTGGCTTCCATTGACAAAGTATATAAAGAACCGCATTCATTTCCATAAATTTATGAAATAAAAAGAGATTAATTATTTTACTAATCGAATAGAAAACATCCTTCAAAGTCAATTTAATAAGAAAATAAAAAATAGAATAATACCGTCTTTCACTATGTAATTTGAATAATTTAATACATCATTTTATAATGTATTAATAAAATGTTTAAATTCTATTGTGAAATATATATCTAACAATAAAGACTTGTTACAAATTACGTTACATACAAATATATAATTTAGTCAATGGATTTTTGCCTCTTATTAGATAAATCTTAAATATCAAAATTTAGTTTTTTTTTATTATATTCCAGGTGACTTCAGAAACAATCTTAATTACACTTAAACTTCAAACATTTCTCTCGACGCCACTACTTATCGGTTTTCTTTTGAATCATTAGTTACAACAGTTACACTTTAAATGCTCTTAACTCTTCAATCCTTGAGAGTTCGAGTTGGCACCAAATTTCAGGCCCCAACTGTTCTCATTAGGCGTGGCTCGCAGGGAGGCTGTAGAAGGGGAGAACGGGGTATAGAGTGCTGAAGCGAGCCATTGTGCTAAGAAGAAACGTTTTGTTTTCAGATTCTTTATGCGTAAGTTATTTGTCGGTTGTGGAGCAATATAGGAGTGCCACTTACGTTTATTACACCTTTATTCCATATAAATGTTAATACGTAATACTAGAAGCTGAACTATTTGAGAATATCGTAAAGTAACTTCTATTAAAGCTATCTGGTTCGATATTTGCATGACCCCAGAGGACCGTATAAACTATTTATTTTTTATTTATATTGTGGTTATAGTCATTGAAACTGTCATTAATTTATTAAAAAACCGTAAATTGTGTGTTTTTTAAAAACTTGAATGATCATGTGTTATGGGGGAGGCTTAAGTCCAGCAGTGGTTGTCTTACGGCTGAAATGATGATGAAATTATGAATATTCATTATCATCGTTCTAATAAAACACCGCATCATAATCATTTAGCATCTACAGACGAGGCGACATAAGTGCACCAACTTATCACTACAATACATGTCAAACTTATAGACCTTTCAATTTTTGTATTAGTAGTTAATAAATAGCAGTTTAACGTGTATTTTGATTGTAATTTAATAATAATGCTGGGTTGTAATGGAAAACACTGCTTGAAGCGTGGAAGCCGGTTAGCTGGCAATTACGGTTTAATTTAATAGGCCGTTTACGAGAGCCCTGACTTATTAATGTTAAATCCACGCATCGCCATGTTATAACGTTCCATCAGTCAATAGTCCTTGAAACATTTTCAATCAGGGATAACAGATAGACATCCAAATTATAATGTTATAATTACTCAGAGTATTCATTTCTTTTTATATATTAAAAAAATTGTTAGTAGTTTAATCCTAACGGCTGGAAAATTAGAGTTAAAGTATTTTATAGTTCAGTTTAAAATTATAAAAAGATAATTAAGATCTCTTTTTAATATATAGATACGTAATTTGATAATATGATGATACGTTAATTATGAAAAAGAAGACCCGAATTAAGACAATTTAAGGTTGAATGGTTTCAGTCCATTTAAAATGGATTAATGAATTATATCCTTAGTTGTGAATAAGTGATTTTCATCTGATCGTTGCCAGCGATCTTGGTGGGCGTGTCTGCAGCCGACGGATGTAGGCGGCTCTAATGAGCTTTGTTACGGTTCAGTAGATTCTAAGCTTTATCTCCACGCTATAATGTTCAACTCATCTTGTAAATATCCAGCGACAATTTACCGATAGCATGACAGAGTTGACAGGAAGCTATTACGAAGCCCGGATTACAATTTCCATTCTACACTGGAGTTTAAAAAAATAGAGTGGTTAATAGAAACGGATTGGTTTGAATTTTTTTTTATTTAATCATACATATTACAGTTAAGTTTTTGGTGGATCTCAAGTATTTATCTTAAGGCATTCTTACTAGGTTATTATAAAAGATTTAATTAATGATTTGATTCATATTGCCTGATTTCTTAAACGAGGTTTTATATAAATTTCTGCGTCTATTTCACCGAAGAGTCTAAAACTAGCCTTAGTAATTTTAATCATAATGTGTATATGTAGAATCTATATACATATATCTCAATACATTTAAAAGTTCTAAAGTTACCTTGTACAAAAATCCATTGAACGATGATTGATTAGAAAGGTTATTCCTGAAAGTTGGCACTTACGTAACGATCATAAGCCTAATGTTAATGTATAAACTTGTAATAGTCGACACGTGTCATGCTCGCTAAGTGCTTTTCGACCATGCTTAATGTAAGCGAGAGAAAATTGTTTTTCATTCTAAAAGAGCCTAAGTATGCTAGATGGGGTTTCCGCTTTAGTGATATTATCGTACTATGGCAATTTAATTAACATATAGTCTTTATTATTTGAAAGTACTATTAATATTCTTTATTTTTCCTTTGTCCCTTCATTGATTTTATTACTTGCTACCTTCTTCTTGACATGCTTCTCTTATATTGGCCCTACAATTTACTCAGCTGGTTACATATTTCGCAAACTCTAGTGATAACCAAACAGTTACTGATATATTACAATTCTCTAATCATAAAATCTATTCTTTTTATTGCCATTTCAATATTTTAATTCACATACACATTTCTGTGATCTTAATGTTTGATTTATAATATTATATAACTATATAAAATTTCACTCTACTTATTTTAATATTTTTTATTAACATATTCACTGACTTCAAAATTTTGTCAAATTATTATTGTATATAATTGTTTTAATCATTATGGTATATCAAATTTAGTTTTCGTACAAAGTTTAAGGAAAACTATAAAGTAATAGCTACAATGTGAAAAGACATGCCATTTGTCTATTAATCTAGCAGTTTTATTGTTGTACAAGTATTAATCGTTTTATCTTCTATTATGATAGAAACGGAATAACAATTTCCTGTAATAATAGAAATAATCAAGGATATTACAAATATATAGAATAACATAAAAATTTTGTAAATAAACCTTAGGATGTCGGCATATAAGTGAAGCAATAATAAAATTCTATCATTATTCTTTTTCTTATTCTATAGCGGACAACGGCTAAGAGAATCCCGCCGCCCATGAAAAACCGCGCCACAGTCAGCGCACTGATTGTGTTGTCGGATTTTCACACCGCTTAAATACCACTTTTAATCCTCAATCATTCTGCGAAACAGTACAAGTACCGTTTCACGCAGAGTTTTCTGTGACCCCATGCTATCACCTCGGACGAGCCGGCCCAATAAGTGCGTCAGCATATGCTTTAGCTTGGATTTCCTACGGTTTATTTTTATATTTGCTTTTTATTAAAATACAAATTAGATTCCAAAAAAGATAATAATTTGTGATGAAATTAAACATTATTCACATCATTAACTCTAAACAAAGAATTAAATCATCCATTACGAGGAAAACAAAGAGAAAAGGCCGCTGCTGAGTCATAAAACATCGGAAGTGTAAGGCAATTTGCTATTCCCAAAAATATTGTGTGCAACCTTTGCCTATTTCTAAAAAAGGGTTAAAATGAAAATTACTTTTTTACTCATATATTAAGGACTATACGTAGTTATAATCCTAGTTTTTGGTAGAGCTAAATAACACATATGCTACGAATTACATCTATTATTGGGCCGGCTCGTCCGAAGTGATAGCATGGGGTGACAGAATAACATGAAATAGTAGTTGTACTTGAAACGGTGCTTTTACTACACACAACATACACTTCTACATACAACTATTTATTCTCCTACAAATCGATGAAATTTGCGAATTTATAAGGCAAGAGATTCTTAAATATCTTTTAACACAGCATTCAAATAGTATTTAGTATTTGTGTTAAGTATTATTAATTAGTACGATTTTCCAGTATAAACTATAAACTAAAATTAATAGAGTTTCCTAAACCATAAACTACGTTAATAAAGTAACGGAGTTCAGTTGATTCATTTATATTAATTAATGAATACTGATGACTTAAGATTTATGCAATTTTCAAATATATGTTTTTTTTTGTATCATTGAAACTAATTTTAATTTAACTAATATTCTATAAACATTGCTAGAGGTATTTCTTATCAAAATTTCCTTCTTCTTATGTTACTTAACTATAGTTATAAACTTGGGAGATTTTAACTAGTTTATTTGCCTCTCTACTCAGTACTATTGAATCAGGTCAATAGGTCCATAGAATACGTATAGCATATCTTCGGATGATATTATTAGAACAGTGACGTAACTTTTCTCGGGTGTCTCAGGCCATAACGCCGGCGCCTGTCTAGACGGTTGGACCTTGTATAAAATTTTATACTGTATTCAGAACACTAAAGAATTTATTTTTATGGTAACTAGTAACTATCAGATAACTAACAACCATTGAGTTTACATGTCTATAATTTATTGGATTAATAGAAAACTGTTGTCTATGTTATATTAGAGCGTATATATTCCTTAAAGGCAGGAAACGTAATCCCGGCTCTGCAACGACTAGGATTGTTCATAGGCGAGAATCCTTTGCCTTTAGTGAGCTTCTTGCGAATTTGCAACCATTTCAATAAAAATAATTAATCTTAATAATAGATAGCGCTTTTAATCGATGAAGAGTTTGGTTACGCGGGGTATTACATTATTTTGCATTGAGATATAATATATCTGAAGTCATATATTAAATTCTAAACTATTAAGATAATATGTAAAGTTTCTTTTTTTTATATTATTCCTGTATTATAAGGATAAATGTGAAAACTGTGCAATTTTATAATTTCTTTTTATCGCCCTAAGAGGTGTCAGTTCACTATACAGACGAAGGGGGAACATAATAAGTCAAACGTCTAGACTCTAGCCTTGATGAGGCTTCTCACCCCTAACATATTAAGATCATATAAAAATCCTAGTCGCACCCTTTTTACGTAGACGAGTTCCATTCTTAAAAATAATTTCCTTTCATTAATACACCTGAAGATTCGTGAAAGGCAATTACGGTTCTTTGGATTTTGTACTCAGTCTTTATTTATATAGTATGTGCGTACGTTTTGCATACATTGGTCTACTTTTCGAATTACTTACTTCGCCATTTTTTAAAATATATAATATGCCAGATAACTTAATAATATTTATTTAGCTTTTAATTAAATTTAATACGACAATAAAGACGTACATGACAATAAAGTACATGCGTAGGTTGAGTGTAACCTATATAAAAGCTTTTCCAGCAAACTCGTTACAAAACTGTAATTAAATTCTTTACAAAGCACGAGAATCACACTCTAAGCCCACACGAGCAGTAAAAAGTTGAATGAGGTACTCAGTATTTAGTTTTTCATACAGTTATTTCACGTTATATCTGCGGCTAACATATGTCATATAGCATACTTATTACATATCTTCAATAACGAAGATCATTATCAAGTTAGCGAGCCAGTATGCACCCTTGAGTGCAGCGAAGGTTGTGCTGGTGCATTGACACCGATAACCCGCCTGAATTCAGAGCGCAGATTAAATAAACGTGGCATAGAGTGGGCTAGTCGTTTCGGTTCGGCCGGTTATATGGTAGTATTAAGCAACAGGTGATATTCTGCGCGTTATGTAAGAGATTTCTGCGCGCGCAACTCATTCAGCAAGTAGTACGATGCTATTGATTAGGTGTACGTTGGGCATTGATCCGGCGGCCGCTTGTGCCGAACGGGAAACTTTATTTAGTCTTAGATTTTTTATATATAGCATAGGAGACAATGGACAGGTGGGTCTCTTGTATGGTAAGAGAACACTGCCGCTCATAGACAACCGCGCCACAGTCCGCCCATTGGTTGGGTTGCCGGCTTTTTATAATATTTAAGTGGTATATTTCAGGACCTCCTATATAGAAACACATTGCCAACTCACTGCGAAACACAGTAGAAGTACCGTTACATGCTTAATGTTCTGTGAGCCCGTGTTATCAATTATTATTGTCATTATATTAATTATTATTGGATTGTTTTATTTTTACACCTAAAGTGGACTGTCTGAAATTACGAATAGAAAAAATAGTAGTTAAGGTTTGGCTCAAATGAATGTGAAATTTGAAAAATTTAAAACTTTAATTTGAGAATTTTGAATTAAGTTTTAACACTGTTCTTATTAACTAAGACATTTAGATTAATATAGTACTCATATACTAAAATAAAATATACCTGTATGTAAGGGATTGTAATGTCAATATCAATTTGAGAAGGCAAAATGTGAAAAAAGTTCCTGTTAAAATACAAAAATTATATTTAACTTATACAATATTAATCTGTTTTTAATCAATTAGTCATACTTATATTAATGTGGAGTATACCCGTGTTGTCATATGTCACAAGTTTGACCTTTGTAAGCACAAATTAAAGATAATGAAACAGATACTTTATCTCATACCTGAACTCTATAATAAATATGTGAATGATAAATTTATAGTAGTAACATTGTGTAGCAAATTTTCACTATTTCAATATTTTAATTGCTTACACTAGGGGATTAATGTAACTAGACCTATCTCTAAAGCAATTGTAATGTTTTGGAACGGGCATTTTGATAGTTACACTCTCCTTATATTAGTAATTATTTGTGTGGTTTAACGTTTGATTGTAAATAACATATTTGTTTACAAGTACAGGCAACTTTAAAAACTTTATAAGTCATTTTTAAGCATTTTCCTTTTTGTTGTTTTATTAATAGATTTTTTTGTGGTTTTCTTTTATAAGATAGTATACCTTTAAGATTATATACCTTTAAGGCCGGCACCGCAACCGAACCCTTGCAAAGGCTAGGGCTGTCCATGGGTGGAGGACACCTTCTCCTAGGTGAGCCTCTTGCTCGTTTGCCAATTTTCCAAAAAAAAAATAATATAACAATATATTACATATTTTGTTATAATTTTACGTAAAACAGCTAAAAGTACAATATAAGTTCATTATTCCTATCAACACATAATTGTTGAATGTTTTTTTAAAAATTAAACTAACGTCTGTGCCTTCATTGATTTCTGACAATATATAATTGTGTTTGTGTATGTGGCCGGTTAATTTAATGAATTCTGTCATTTTATTCATAGTCAAACCATTGGCCTATTTTATTTTACTCGTTCCGACACAACATAGTAGTTACTGATTGTTACTAGGTCACTAGGTCGTGATGTATACTCTATTGAACAGATTATCACCCGTGCGAGAGCCACGCTGAAGCATATGTAGACGCACTGATTGGGCCGGCTCGTCCGAAGTGATGCCACGGGCTCATCGAAAACTCAGCGTGAAACGGTACTTGTACTGTTTTGCTGAGTGAGTGAGGATATCGGAGACCTATAAGATGCCGCTTGAGTGGCGTAAAAAGCCGGTAACATAACCAATGCGCGGACTGTGGCTCAGTTGCTCATGGGCGGCGATGTTCTTTTACCATATAGGAGACCCAACTGCTCCGTTGTCCGCAATAATATAAAAAAAGATTTACCTTTGGTTGCATTTGATTTTGATTGTTATATGAAATATCTTAACACGGTATGTAATGACTAGTTAGAGTGAGGAAAATGTGTTCATTTTTGTATTGCTTCATACTTATAAATTACAAGCTAGTTTGATTAATAAAACTTACTTAATAATAAATTGGATAGAATAGTTGTAAATTATTAAAAACACAGATTGGTGTCGTTTTTATACTAACACCAGCTAACAAGATAAAAATATAGATTTTTGATATATTCAAGAAATAAAAACTGGGGCAGCTGCTGCCTTAAAGAATCGCTTGAGAGTTTGTGACAAAACGGTGGATTTTTCATCGGATAGTGCAATCACCTTTGCAGAGCGGTGTTCGAAGGCGTGCAACTGCAGTACAGTGACCTCATGCGTACGCGAGTGGAGGCGGAAAGTAGGTCAGGGCCCTCCTGGCCACCCTCAGAACTCATACCCCTATACCTCCTCAAGCATCATCCCAGACTCCGCACTCGATCGACCGCCAAATTTTAACTGTTCTCATGGCAACTGAACTGTTATTTGATCCATTTATAAAAATTATCCATATACAATATATTAAAATATTATCATTTAGATACAGTTAATATTTTTAACATTTAAACTAAAAACAAACTTTTTTATGCTTTAATTATAAAAAATATACTACGTGGGGTATAAAATCGGCAACACAACCAATGCGCGAACTGTGGCGCTGTAATCCCCAGGCATCGGTATTCTCTTACCATTTAGGAAACCCACCTGCTCCGATATAACATAAAAAATAAGTTTACTAAAATCTATGTTACTTGTCAAGTTATTACTTTTTATAAAACCGGTGGCAAATAAGCAGAAGGCTCACCTAGGGTAAGCGGTCCTCCGCCCATGGACACCCCCAGCCCTTGTACAGCCAGGAGTGCGTTGCCGAGTATTATTATTGTATCCAAACTGTATTGTATCTATAGAATATGAAAGACTTACAGCTTTATATGTAAGTATATACATACATATGTGTATATATATATTATATAAAAACAATATGATGACATTAAGCCATTGATCTTTAGATTCCTAATTAATCAATGTAACCTCATTCTTAAATAAGACTTTATAATATTCGTAAGTAATAAAGAATCTAATCATTATGTAACTGTTTGTAGAGTTTCATTTCGTTTCTACATAAATGTGGTAAAGTTGCGGTTGAATGAGTAATCAAGATTTCAATATGGGTTACCCATATTTTCCTTGCTATTCGAAAACTCCTTTCCGGTATTAAAAGCATCATGCAAAAGGTAGAAATGTTAAAATATTTTGACCTAATTTTGTATCAGCTCCGTCATAACTCAGTACACATTGAAAATGGAATTGATTTGAGTGTGATTCAACAATATTATTTTTGAGTAGCTTTGAACCAAATAGTTTTTTTTAAAAATAGATTGTTATAAAAACACTTGGCCACAGATCTATGCAATTCTAATATGTACTTTAGATATAATATCTCTTGCCGAGATTACGTAGCACGTTGGTAGCTTTGTAACTTATTCAAATGTTACATGGTACCTAGGTTAATAGGTACTTCATGTAACATAACATAATGTAATACCATTTAATTACTTGTGAATGAACCTACATGTTACCCATACACTGTTTACCGGCTTACAAACTCAAACAATAAGTATTCCAAGTAGGAAACTTAAATTAATTTCGAAGTCTTAGCTAGTTTTAGTTTTAAATTTACTAAGCGAGTAACATGCTGGGAGAGCCATGGTGAAGCATATGCTAACGCACTAATTTCGGCAACTCATCCGAAGTGATACCACGGGCTCACAGAATACTCATCGTGAAATGGTAGTTTTATTTGAAACGGTACTTCTACTGTGTTTCGCTGAGTGTATAAAGCCAGCAACATCACCAATGCGTGGAATGTGCCGTGGTCGTCTATGGGCGTTGGTGTTCTCTTATGATACAGGAGACCAACCTGATCCGTTGTCCGTTATGCCATAAATTTATATTATACCATTTATTTTCAACGGTTTATAATAAATGTGAAAATAGTACTAGTTTTTCCATGATTACTTTTCAGATAACATAATATGAAATACAATAACACAATGAGAAATATATACTTGAGTGTTCAAAATAAGAAAGGTGGATAAATTAAATTTAGTGTAAGTTTCTTTTATTAGATGGCAGCACTGTAAGAAATTAAAATAAAATAAGAAAAAAATAAAAAAAAGTGCAAAAGTTTACCAAGTAAGCTGGATTAAGTGTAAAATTAGTTAACGATTATTATTGTATGCGTATTACGCCATTAAAATATAAAAGTCAATAAGAACTATATCAATGATTTGCTTACCACTAAAATTATACAGGACATGTGAAGCAAAATTGACCTCAATATCAAAAGGATTATCCAAGAAGTGCATAAATCTATATTGGTTCACGTTACTCCTTTACCTCTTAACTCTAACCTACTTCCGAGATACGACCGTAACAAAGCAACCCTTTATGCGATCATCGTCTTTCGCTATATTGCATTCCACGTTCACTGTGTGATATAAGAAATTCGATAAGGCTCTTTATTGACTATAAAACCATAGTAAATTCGTTATTCTTTATCAGATTCTATTATAAAAATATGAATAAACACAAAACTTTATATCATTAACCAAAAATATATTTTATGCTCAATTTAATTTTTAATTTTTTTTTCGTCTTAGGAGATTGATGAATTCAAACAATGTTGCAAAATTATTTAAGTAATTCGTGGCCCAGAGGTTTTTTAAACAAAGGCTCGATCGTTGGTCTGAATAGAATTTATAATAAATTTATTCTTATGGTACAGCGGGCAATGGAGCTGTCGGGTCTCCTTTATGGTAAGAGATCACAGCTGCCGCGCCCAAATCTGCAATTTTACTGTTACCGGTTTTTTGCAGAATTTTTTTTGAATGATATAATTCAAGGGCCTTCAATTTAATAATATACAAAGATAGAAATAAATAATATATTTTTTATTTGGACAGGGATCGAACCCGATACTTCTCGCGTCGTGGTAAAACCACTCAGCTCTGAGTCTATGGGACACCTTGACCATGGTCGGACCTAAGTTTTAACATTGTCTTATCCATGGGATAGGCATAAAAAAGCTTTTTTTTATAAAAACGGTGGCAAACGAGCTCACCAAGGATAAGTGCTCCTCCGCCCATGGAGAACCCCCAACCCCTACAGGACCACTGGTGCGTTTCCGGTCTATTACGGAGAGGTGCGGTTTTTTTGAAGATCCTCAAGTCGTATTGATTTAGAAATACCTCGGTAGACAGGTAATTCCACAAAATGGTAGTTCGGGAAACAAGATATCTTAAGACGCACAGTTGTTGTACGACAGATACCGAGACGATACTGATGCTGCAATAAATATAATGAAAATTGAATAATAATATTATCTTTGACTTTGAATCATGAAGGTACACTTCAAAGGTCAACACTATGTTTTTTTATTCTATAGCGGACGACGGAGTACGTGTTCTTATATGGTAAGAACACCGCGGCCCATGAACAACCGCGTCACAGTCCGTGCATTGGTTGTGTTGCCGGCTTTTTATTTTTTATGTACGAGTATGTAACACTATCGTTTAATGTAATTTAGTATTTTTAGCATATTTTTTATCATTACTTCACAAGACAGCACACTGAAGCTAAAGATTAAGTTAAAAAAATTATGAATATTAGATAAACAGATTGAAAAGGTTAGTTTCTTGCACGTTCTTTTATTAGGAGAGGCGTAAGGTTGGAACAGGTAGATTCAAACTTTATTGAGGATTTAAAATAGCTTTTAAGAAGTTCTATTGAATAAATAATTTTGTCTTTGATCTTGTCTGTACTTGGAACAGTTGAGAGTAAAAGAAATCAACTCTCCAACCGAAGGAATTTGTTACAGGAGAATGGGCGTGCGGCCCCGGACCTCACGGCGTCGCCGGGCCGTGCGCCGGCCGGTCCGCCGCAGACGGCACGCGCGAATCATGCGCCGCCCTGCGTGCTGCAGCCAGATTTCAGGAAGGTAAGTTTCGCTTCGGTAGATTATATTCAATGACGTTTCAACTACAAGCACCGAAATACTTTAGTATATTATTAATTATGAAGGTTTAAAAGCGGTGTTAATTTATATATTATATTATAATGATACTCGATTGTTAGGTTAATTAATATTAGGATTAATATTATAACTGGTGGTAACTTTGAACGCACCAAGTGATGAAATAAAAACATTTAAATGTAACTTTTTATGATACAGTTGTTAGCAAGGTATAACTTATGCACGATTTGTCATTGCATTTTTAAAATACTAAAGATGAAATGATATTGAGAGCCACGTAGCTTAATAGTTTTAAAAGTGTACCATTAAGCGAGAGATATCGGGTTCTTTTCCCGGTCCGGACAGTTATAATTTATTCGGTCTCTGGAAGGGATTGACAGTGGACGGGCGAATGTCTTAAAAAGGTCGCACCCGTTGGAGAGCTATCCTGAAACATAAGCTGACGCACAAATTGAGCCGGCTCCGAAGTAATACCACGCGCTCACAGAATACTCGAGTGAAACAGTACTTGTACTGTGTTTCGCAGAGTGAGTAAGAATATCTGAGGCCCTTAAAAGTGGAAAAACACCGGCAACACAACCAATGCGCGGACTGGCGCACAGTTGGTCATGGGCGGCGGTGTTGTTTTACCATATAGGAGACCCGCCTGCTACGTTGTCCATTATAGAATAAAAAAAGAAAGAAAAATAATATCCACTATCATAATGTAAAATTATTGAATTCTCTTTTGTTGAATTACAACGTTTTAACTTTTTAATATTTTTAGTACAGAGTTTTTTATTGCATTTTCAAAACGTATCCTACGCATTCCAAAATAAATCTTTCAGATTAAATTTTAAACACGGGCGACTACTTGAATCTCAAAATGTTTAATCAAAAACCATCAGTTAATCACTCCGTTCCTTACCGTTGGCAATTTGCAGGTATCTGGTGTGAGCAATGAAATATTCAGGCAGATTGAAATGGTTGAAAACGATCACGACGGTACGACGGCCGCGGCGCTCGAGGTAATACAACTAAAACTTTCACCGACTTTTGAAATCTTTTATGGGTCTTCTTACTTTCATTGAGAACTAAATAATTATTTTCTAAACATTTAGGCTATAGCATACCAAATTATAGTTTCAGAAATGCACCAAAGATGTAAAAACACCGGTGTCGGTGGTACAAACAATTTAATATCTTACTCGTACGACCTTAATTTTTTTAAAGCAATTTATATATATTTATTAAAGAAATTTGTATATTTTCCATCTGTATCTTAACTTTGAGAAATTCTCTATATAATTAAGTTAGTCAAGCTTAGTTAGCTGGCCTGTTTCAGGCGGTGGAGCGTCGCGGAGAGATGATAGTTCGGATCCTTGAGCTAAGGCAAGTGGGACGGAATAACGTCGATGCCGCCAAGAAGTTTTTCTCTTTACAGGTATAGAGATATTTATTTTTTTAATAAATAGCGGATAACGGAGCAAGTGGTTCTCCTATATGGAAAGAGAACACCGTCGCCCATGAACAACCGCGCCATAGGCCGCGCATTGGTTGTGTTGCCGGCTAATAATACAAGCTAATACCTATTATCAAATTTAGTTGCATATACCCTACTTATTTCCTAAAGAAGTTTTTTTTATACAAATAAAAAAAAATGAAAGGGTATTTCAATGAGTAAGTATTTATATATTTTAACGTTGAATCACTGTACAGATTTAGTATAAATTTTAAAAATAAAAATCCAATATCGCTCATGAATAAATTGTATGTCATAGTATAGTTCAGTTGCATTAACAGTTGTAACGTGAAGTTGTAACAACGTAAGAAATTTACAAATAGTAATTATATTATTTATGATTTTTAGATTTCTGCAATTAAAACAACAGAAAACTCGTTTAAAATTATCAAATTCTGCACGTTTTTTAAATTATAGCCATCAGTTGTAGTTCAAAGAAAAAATGTTTTTTTTATAAAGATCAGCATAAAATTTTTCTAAAAATACCAGTGTACGTGTAGTATATGCATCACGTGTCAAAATATATAATTCGTCAACTATGAATATCGGTCAGTAAATATCTATCGGAACTAGAGCTGTCAATATCTCTGCCCATATTGCGGGTAAGGACATATTGTGGTCACAGCTGTAACCCTCATCGGCATAACTGAGGAAAACAATTACTGTGCCATCAATTATCATGATTTTTATTTCACTCGAAGTTTCCTTTCTTACCTATTTCTTTAACAAATATGATTAAGTATTGTACAATATCATAAATTTTTAATACCCCAGTAAGAAGAAAACCTCTACAAAATCACCTCAATTTTCTTTTTCAAATAAACCTTCATATCCCCATCTATTACCTTCAAAGACGGGCTTTGAGAAGTAATTTATTCATCGATATTTACATATTCTAATTTACGCCAAAAACAGGTAACTTCACTCGCTTTGATGACCTGAATATTTTCCTCTAGCCCACTGCTGATCTCGATAAAAGAGCACTCTCCAGACATATCTATTGTTCAGCTTGGCCTAGATAATAGGGAATGCGAATGCAATCTAAACTAGCATTGTTAGGATGCGCACTCACAGACCGCAGCCCGCCTATCCAAACTATGTCACATTGCTGCCAGATTGAAATTTCTGCGGTCTGATCGACCGTTGACAAACATTTAAAACTTGGAAAGGCAACACAACGTTTAATACAAAACATATTGCAGGACTCACGCCACATCGTTCAGCTAGTGGAGATAGTAAAACGGCCAGGACAAACTTTGGGCTTATACATTCGAGAAGGGGACGGTGGAGCAAGAACGGATGGGGTGTTCATCTCTCGAATAGCCTTAGAATCTGCCGTTTACAACAGTGGCTGTTTGAAGGTTGGAGATGAGATCCTGGCTGTTAACTTGGTGGACGTCCGTCGTATGTCATTGGATGACGTTGTTATAATAATGTCGATTCCCCGAAGACTTCTACTCTGCACTCGACAGAGGAAAGGTAAATTTTCTAAACCTGGTTAGCCATATCAATGCTTTTTTAGGTTAATATATTCGCATGTAATATAATTACATATTTGTCACTCGAAATATTTCATCTCTTAGACTCGGCAGACGACGCCGTATCAAAACGCCACCTACTGCGTCCTACTTAAGTGACATTATTTATGTTATTTTGGCCAATTTACCCAATACCATTAAAAATCATAGCCTATGTGTTATTCTGATGTCTGAGCTATATTATTTCAAAGTATCAATAAAATCTGTTCAGTATTTTTTGCATAAAAGAGTATCAAACATCCATCTATCCATATTTAGAAACTTTCGCGTTTATAATATTAGTCTATGCATAAAAATCTATGCATGTAGTAGTAGCAAAGAAAATTAAATTACTTTTAATTTTACACACTGTTCAATAACACACTGTCACAACTCAGATCGAATATAGAGTATTGTATTAATAATGTTTAGGAAAATCGGGACCAGGATCACCGTCAATGCCCAGAGCTGAACATAAGCCTCCACCAGTTGTCGTGCTCAAAAGAGATTGCCGCGAAGATGACGACAGAGATAGAGATAGAGTTGATGGGCTATATTCACAGTGAGATGTTTTTTTTCTTATACTTTACCATTGACAAATATGTCAGAATAATAGATGAAGTAAATTTCTCTTGTGAAATAATTATGTTATCCAAATTGTTAGGATATATTAGAGATGTTGTCCCCTCAGCATCTCCTATTGAATTTATCACGGGGAATGTTTATATTAATACCTGTAGCCGAATTTTAACATTGAACATCGGGATTGTTTGTCGATGTTTGCCGTTCCACAGTTGAGGGATTTTTAGGCACTTTGTGAAACGCTATCACTTTGTGGAATCAGGTGACTGCAGAGGTGTTTCAGATCACCCTAGATGAGCCTCATGCTCGTTTTCATACATAATTCATACAAGATATATAACTTACAGACATGGAACTCTTCGTTCAACGGGTGCTTCTGGGGGTGTCCGGCCTGTGGGAGACGGACGCGAAGAGAGGACTCGTTTGCAGCTTGGTGCTTTGTCTCCGGACTCAACGCCACTAGATTTATATTACAACTCTAGACCACCATCAGATCATTCTACTTGGAGGTATGTTTTTTTTACATCACTGGTGGCAAACGAGCAGGAGAGCCGCGATTGCGTTGCCGGCCTTTAAGGAAAGTGTACGTTCTTTTCTTCAAGGTCTCCAAGTCGTATTGGTTTTGAATTTGAAATACCCCTGATGGCAGCTGATTTACACAGAGAGCTGTCGCGGGGAACAAAATGCCTTAAAAATCGCTCAGTCGTGGAACGACAAACATCGAGCCGAACGCGATGAATCTTTGCATTCTGCCTCGATGTTGTAATTAAATACACTATTAGTATAGGAAGACTTAAAAAAAACTCTTTTGCATAAACTACGTAACTACAATGTTATTCAATTATGTATAGTTACATAACTTGACCATGTTTAATTTATTTTTTTAGCTATCGTCCACCTCCACCGGTAATCACTGAACAACCAAAATCAACAGCAACCCACTTTGTACCGTACGAAAGATCTTATCCCAATACCCTGGAAAGCTTAGCTGAAAAAGTGCATTCTTTCTATCCAGGCGAAGGAGGCAGGTAAGATAACTAAGATGGCATAAATGATGATATAATATGAGCAAGTCTTATGAACAATCAATTGAATGATTTTTTTCTTCGTAGTACTCGTTTTGGTGGCAGAGTTCCTAGATCTGGGTCGGAACAGCAATTACCTCGTGCAGAAACACATTCAGACTTTGGACGGCATTCTCTACTCAGGTCCAGCTTGAAAGCGTCAGCCGCTACTGGGGCAGCCGGTGGTAAATATCCTTATAATATAATACAATCACCAGTAGAAGAGTCATGCTGAAGCATTGTCTCTGTCATCGGCTTGTCCGAATACCACGGTATCACAGAATATTCAACGTGGAACAGTATTGTTTAGCTCAGTGAGTGAAGATATTGGAGGCCTTTGAAATTATACCGATTAAATGGCGTAAAAAGCCGGTAACACAATAAAAGCACGGATTGTGGCGCGATTGTAGTAGAGAGAAGACCCCCCTGCTACATTGCCCGCTATACCATTAAAAAAAATTCATTATCAAAAAACCTCAATATTACAATTTATCCGTATGTATAGCGTTGATAAAGCACTAAAGTCATTGTAATTATGAAAATGCGCGCCATTTGCGGTTAGTGAAAAGAAATCAAGTGTTTTTTTTGTCTTTTCAAGAAAGAGATAGGCTTATAAATTTCACCCTTAGATATAAAATGTCCTTTTTCAAATTATATTTTTCTGCTTAAAATCAAATCATAAATAAAGCTGTCTACATTAATTGATATAAACTAATTAAAAAACTATCTGGACTTCTCATTTACATCAAAATGTATCAATTGTCAACTGTTCGCTGTCAGATTAAAAATAAACTTATATTGTAGTTTCTTGTAAGCATAAAAACAAATAAAGTTTGTTTTAATATAAAAAAGATTAGTTCTTATATATATAAACGTAATGAATATGTATTTAAATTTTCAGCATCTAGATCAATATATAACCAAAGATATGGCGGCGTGGGTATGCCTGGTCTACCAAGTTCCGGACTTTCTAGTACGGGGCTTTCTGGTGCTGGTCTGGGTCCTGGGCTTCCGTCGGGACTCTCATCAACTGGTCTTAGTGGCTTAACTGGATCTAGCTTAGTAGGCACTGGACTGAGCAGTGGAATGGGAACTGGTTTATCAGGTTCAGGATTAAGCTCTACTCTCGGTGGCTATGGAACAACAGGTTTGGGACTATCCTCATATGGAAGTAAATTTGGTACCTCGAGAAGAAATCGAAGCTTAGATTATTCGTCGGATACTGAAGCCACAGCTCCAACACGAACGCCATATTATTCGGGTTTAAGTGGCTATAGAAGTAGCACATTGGGGAGAGATATCGGCTCGAAGTTTAATTCATTACCAAGAGATGTCAGAGGAACTGGTCAAAGGTGAGAAAGTTGTTTGAAGTTTCATAGATAATAAGGTTTATTTATTCATAATTTTATTTTATAGATTGGGATTATCAAGACGAGCTGGAAGCGTACTTCAAGATGAACATGAATCTTTGTCGTCACGTCTAGATCTCCGTTCTTCCAGAGGTTAGATAAAATATTAATTTAACAGTTATAGAGATTGTTTTCAAGGAAACCATATTATATTAATATTCTTATCATCATATAGGGATAAGTAAATCTAATAACAAATGAATTTGATTTGTATTAAAGGTCGTTTACCATCCTCACCATCAGTGTTCACATCAGACGAATATCGCGCTTGGCTGTCCAGAGCACCATCAACCAGCGCCCTTTATGAGAGTCTGCGCCCACGTCTGCCGACACACTACTCAGCAGAGAACATTCACGATGCACTCAAAAATGTACGGTATATCGTTTTATAAGTTATATATTTTTATATAGTATAGCGAACAACGGAGGAGGTGGATTTCCTATATTGTAAGAGAACAACGCCGCCAATGGAAAATTGCGCCACAGTTCTCGAATTGGCTTTGTTGCCGGCTTTATACGCTACTTAATCGGCATTTCTAAGAGCCTCCGGTAGCCTCACTCACTCAACGAAACACAGTACAAGTACCGTTTCACATAAATATTGAAAATATATAGAAATACCTCTTTGGTTTTACTATAGAAAAAAAACTATTGGTAAAACAAGACACCGTCCTATCTCCTATATACATATTTTTAAGTAAGAAACGTAATCCTAGCGTCACCAGCATCTAATAACATTAAAAAATTTAGAATTATATTAGATAGTAGGCAATTGCATTATTTTAAAATTGTCGTGTTTTAAGTTGCAGTTATGACATATTCTGTGATTAAACCTCTCATTTTTATTTTTTATTTTGGCATTGGTTATGTTTATGACGCTTACGCGACATTTTTAAGGGCCTCTGATATCCTCATTCACTCAGAAAAAGATAGTAGAAGCACCGTTTCAAGTACAACCACAATTTCAAGTTGAGTATTCTGTCAGCACATGGTATAACTTCGGACGAGACGGCCCGGTTAGTGCGTAAGCATGTTTCAACTCTCCTACGGGTGCAACAATCGCCGGCCCCTGTCAAGCCCTTCCAGAGGCCAAATAATTTATAAATTAATTTATAACATTCAAACAAATTATCACACAAAAATGAAACAACTAGGAAAATACATTTATAGCTGTATCAGAATCGTTTGCTAACAGATGGAAACGGGCAGTCGCTTTGGCTCAACACTTGGATTGGCCGGTCGCCGTATGGAGCGGCCTAGACACTTGCCAGCCCGATCTTTATCCTCGCAACAATTAGGTACACCAAATTTACTCATCTAAATATAAAAAGCAACTCGATTAAAAAGGTTTTTGTTTGGTCTTTTCAGATTTAAATGAATCTTAAATATATTTTCACTTTATTGTACTTAAAATTAAATTATCCAAAATTATGTCTTTACTGATTTATATAATAATTTTAAACAAATAACATGACATTAGTAAAGGTATATAAATATTTATCTAATAGGCCCCACGGCTAGTGGTTCGCCTTCAGCTCGACGTGTAAGACAACTTCTCGAGCTGGGTTCAAAGTTTAACTGTCCGAACCCTAGCCCAGTGCCCACACCCGGTTCCAGACATCAACGCCATCTGGACATAAATCCCAACGGTATGTTAAAAAAGATATAAAAATATTTAAATTTATCATGTTCCACCATATAAAGTTTAAAATTTAATAATTCATTAAGCTGAGTTCTATTTTAAAACTTTAACCTAGATAAAATATCACCTTTCCTATCTTTTTCTAATCATTGCGATAACAATCTTTCAGAGTTTCTGAAATACAAGATTGATAAGTCGGGATCGGGTGGTCTTTCGACATCAATGACTGGATTATCGCGTATAACTGGGGGTGTTTCTGGTATGCTGTGGGTGCATCTTCTGGCCGGTAGAGGATTACGACCTGCTCCCTCTGGATCCTCACCCGGATCGCCACCATCGGGGCCGTTAGCTCCACCACAACCGCCAGTTGCACCTAGAGACTTGTACTGTGTACTTGAATGCGATCGAGTCCATAAAGCGCGCACTGTGGTAAGTTTTGTTTTATTTTATTTAAATTATACTGGTGGCAAACGAGCAGGAGGCTCACCTAGGGCAAGCGATCCTCCGCGGATGCGTTGCCAGCCTTTAGGTATATGTTACGCTCTTTTCTTGAAGGTCCCCAAGTCAAATTGTTTTATCCATGTTATATACCTACCTATGTAAAAGTCAACGCCACTTTTCGTTGTAAGTTTAAATTCAAGAACAGGCTCACCTATACAAACCAAATGTATAGTTTTTTTATCGATCAAGAGCATCTTCATTTATCATATTTTTCATTTTGCTTGTGGGGATTTTGCTGTCAAATTGAATCGTTTTTCAGATGGAGATTTAGTGAATTGATATTTTTTTTTGTTAGAATATATGAATTAGATGTTTATACTATTTTTATTATTATTTTAATTTAAATTACTTGTAATTAATCACTTAAATTTAAAATAACTATTAAATATATGATTTATAACATATTTACTTTTGAAACGGAGCGGTAATTAAAATGCTGACTTAAAAATTATTGTGATTTTTATCAAGGTCCGTACTGGAGAGCTTCAGTTTGATTGGGACGAGTCCTTTGAGCTGGAATTGGTAGACAACAGACAATTGGATGTGCTGGTGTATTCCTGGGATCCACAACATCGACACAAATTGTGCTATCGCGGCGCTGTTACTTTGCCTGATTTACTTTCACGATCTTCTTCGCACCAACTTGCCATTAGGGTAAGTTATAACTATAATTTATTGTAACTAAAATTTTTTGCGAGTTTTATTTTTTATTATATTACATAGCGTACAACGGAGCAGATTGGCCGCTTTCATATAGAGAGTTCGCCACCGCCGCCCATGGACAAACGCGCAAAAGTCGCGCTTTTATTGTTCCTACGGCCTTTTACGCCCCTTAAACGATATAATATGATAATCCTCCGATGACCCCATTAAATCAGTGAAATAGTGTAAGCATTGTTTTCGCCTAAGTTATAATATATATATTAAAATATTTTAATATATTCATTAAAAAATTGCTATTATTTTTCTTGAAATTTACGATGCTAACTTTTTGATACGATTTTTACACTTACTACTTACTCACGAATTATATTTTAATCCTTTAAACTGTAGAAAATGCGTGAGCCTAGGCCCAGAAGGTTGCGCCATTGCGCATTGTACATGAAAATTTTAAAAATTACTTAGTATATATCGAATATTTCAGATGGAACCACGTGGGACACTTTACGTCCGCGTGCGACACACTGAACCACATGAGTTGTTCCGACGGCGACCAACTCCCACCCGTTTGTCACCACCACCCCTGTTTGGAGCTGAATTAGACCAGATCGTGGCTAGAGAAGCGAGGCCATCTCATGCCCCACCTGTCCCAATGATTGTCAGGCGTTGTGTGGAAGAGATAGAGCGACGCGGCTTGGATATCATTGGTATGATTTTTTTAAGGTACAACGGAAAACAGAGCAGATGTGTCTACTATATGGTAAGAGAACACCATTGCCCATGGAGAACCGCACCGTAGTCCGCGCTTTTTCTTTTTACGCCGCTTAAGCAGCATTTTTAAGGCCCTCCAATAACCTAACTCACTCAGTGAAATATAGTAGAAGTACCGTTTCAAGCATATTCTGTGAGCCCGTGGTATCATTTCGGACAAGCCATTCATTGACTTATTGGGGAAATACTGTGCTAGCTATAGAAATAAAAAAACGTTTTCTTTTAAAAAATACAATATAATATTGACCAAAGGTTAAATTACAGATCTGTTTTTAATAACTATCTCGCTGTGTATGCCATACGACCATTGCAACTTAACGCGGACTGAGTGATAAGCATGACAACTCGCTGAGAGTGGGTTTTACCACGACTACCACAAGGGCGTCTCCTGTAGGGAATTAATTCGCATGGAAGGAAGAGCTGTAATTCACTGAAATTGCAGGTCTTTATCGTCTGTGCGGATCTGCGGCTAAGAAGAGGATTCTTCGCGAAGCATTTGAGAGAAACGCTCGCGGTGTTGAACTAACTCCTGATTCAGTTCCTGATATCAACGTGATCACTGGAGTACTGAAGGATTACTTACGAGAGCTGCCACAACCTTTGTTCAGCCGCTGCTTATTCCAGATGACGTTGGATGCTTTAGGTGAGATAATTGATTAGATATTTAGAACAAGTCCACCCGTAAGGTGGACAGACGACCTTATAAAGGTCGCCGGAAGACGCTGGATTCAGTTCGCCTCCGACAGGTATTCATGAAGGTCTAAGGGGGAGGCCTATGACCATCAATGGACGTCTTACGATTGAAATGATGAAAAATGATAATGATGATTTTTAGAACAAAAAATCAATTACCCCTTGGTATGGTATAGTGAAACGGCCCATTCTCCGCAACTCGACGTCAGAGCGTCTGTTTTACGTGTGGGTTGTATGGTATATCACTAGAGCTACCTAAGCTCTCCAATAAACTTCAGCATCCTCTTCGGATTGCCGACGATCTCGAAGAGTGATCTCGGAGTCCCGAGATGTAGTGCCCTGTACATTGCATGTCCTGTACAGTCTAATAGGACATGATCTACTGTTTCTTCAAAAATCCATTCCATTAATAACTCTATTTTTATGGCTGAAAAGTCTAAAAAATAACATACTTATTATAAAAAGCCTTGTAAAAAATAACACACTTATTATAAAAGCCTTAAAATTACAGGAGTATGTCTACCAGACGATAAAGAAGGCAACGCACGTCTAATGGCATCTATTGTGGAATGTCTCCCACGTGCAGCGCGTGCTACCCTGGTCTTTCTTCTGGATCACTTGGCCCTCGTCGTCGCAGCCCAAGATCGGAATAAAATGTCTCCGCAGCACCTGGCCGTAGCTCTGGCTCCACCCCTAATGTTACATTCACAACCACCTACAGAACTGGACTATCAGCGTCCGATACATGTGCTCCAATGCCTTCTCCAAATTTGGCCTCCACCGAAACGTTCAGGTAATGTAATCGTCCAATTTAACGATACGAAAAGCACAAACACCTTGCCTTATATGTACATGACAATTATATTAGTTGTGTATAAAAATATTGAATTTCAAGAGCACAAATATTAAAATGAAAAATATTTTTTATATGGCGAACAACAAGTTCGAACAACGGTAGTTTTTCTGATAGTAAGATGTCCTTCACCTATGGACAACTGCGCTTTTTTTCAACGGTATACGTGGGGCTCCTAAATGGTAAGATAACACCGCCGCACATGGACAACCGCGCCACAGTCCGCGCATTGATTTTGTTGCCGACTTTTTACGCCACGTAAGCGTAATTATTAAGGGCCTCGGATATCCTCACCCACACAGCGAAACACAGTACAAGTAGCGTTTCACCTTGAGTATTTTGTGTTATATGTACATAACTAATATCTTATTATGAAACCTAGATAATCGTGCCGTAATTCACGCCTTTGATGTGTTACAGGCTTTTTTATTTAATATTTTTAATGATAGAGGGGAAGCAATTGTTGCAAGTCAATGTTTGCCTTAATGCACACCTTAACGCATGTATATTTGTAGACAGTTCGGCGCGGCGAGCCAGCACTCGGGCCGCGTGGAAACAGAGTCAGTGCGTCGCAAGTGGCCTCAGCCACCCTCCCCCCAGGTATCATTTATAAAACCTATCAATAATTATTTGTAGTGCATGTAGCGTGCCAAATGAGGTTCCCAACATTATTTATAGTTAATGCCTATTTTTCATATGTTTTCAGTATATATAAGACCAAGCCCATAAAATATTCAAATTCTAAAATCATTCAAATTCAACGCATTTGCAACCGCAGTAAATCGTTTATTTATTATTGTAGAATCTAAAATTACTCACAAATATTTATAAAGTCCCTCAAATAGCTAAATCAAACGAATAAAATAAATAAATAAAATAAAATCTTGAATTTTTAATGGTTTTAGATCTCTTTATATGTTTGTATCAGGAAGTTGTATTTATAAACAATTGTGTTGTTGCACTAAAATCAAAGTTTTTAATATTAGTAACAAAAAAAAGTTATTGTAAAACGTTAGGGCTTATACTGTAAACTTAAAATATCTTTAATCAATAAAACTACTACATACTAACTTGATTCGATGGTCTGGACAAAATATAATTACGATGGATATCATCTTTTACGATCCACATGTGACATTACTAAGACAGTGCCATCTAGTAGCCTTCTAAAGCATGTTATTTTGGTATAGCAGGCAACGTAGCAGGCGGGTCTCCTCAATGATAAGAGATTAACTGCGCCACTATCAGAGCTTTGGTTGTATTGTTGAGTTTTTACGCTGCTTGAGCAATATGCTGTATTGATGAAATATAGTTTCCTTACATCATCATTATCAGCCCACTAACGTAACGGCTGGACTGAGGCCTTCTCCAAAGACGCCCACCTATTGCGATCTTGAGCAATCTGGATACAGCGGTTGCTCGCGACCTTTATTAGATCGTCTTTCCTTCGCGTCTTTCCTTACATAGATTAATGTGTATGAATTTGATTATAATTTGCAACCCAGGCCGAGCTCAGCCCTCAGTCAGTCCATATCGGCATCCAGCGGTAGCATCAGTAGCATCTCCGCCGCCAGCTCTCTCGGCTCGTCCAGGGGCCGATCGCTCGCCGCCCGCACATGTGCGTATTATATCCAACATTTTTTTTAAAAATACGAACGACTGTCTTTACATTCACGGCTTTCAATATATCATCCAAGTACACTGCATTTAGACCGCGCTGGAGATGATTGACGATTAAATTTAATCCATTGCGTCTTTTTATATTTTGCTTTTTTTTAAATGCAGCATGAAAAACATGAGGCAGAATACAAAGTTTCATTGTTGTCACCTGGATGTTTGTCGTTCTACAACTGAGCGTTTTTAAGATACTTTGTGCCGCGCACCAGTGGAATCAGTTGCTAGCAGCGTTATTTCCAAAACAATACGACTTGGGAACCATCAGAAAAGAGCGTACATATTCCTTAAAGGCCGGCAAGGTCTAGGAATATCCATGGGCGGAGGACCGCTTACCCTAGGCGCGCCTCCTGTTCGTTTGTCACCGTTTCCTTAAAAAAAAAATTCAACTTAGCACCGACACGATTTCTTATTCTTACAATGAATAGGTAGGCATATGTACATTTATTTATTTTAACATTGCATTGTTAATTGTTTCTATTCAGACACTATCGTATTGTTGAGATGAAAATAAACATATTTTTCGTTATTATTGAAAAACACGCATTATCGCTTGAAACTTTTTTGAATTTAATTAATTAGGATCAAGTTTGAAAACTCAATTCCTTTACAAGTATTGAAAAAACATTAAATATATTTTGTTGTTTAATATACATCTAAATGAGACTGTATCGGCCGGATTACACGTAGACACAAAAGGGTTTCATTGGGTGTCATGTTCGATCAGGCATTTACAAATACATGAAAGCTTTGGTGAATGCAAGTATGAAAGAATTGACGCAGTGACTCTCTGTAATAGTCTAGCTGGACCTCTGGCGTTTCACGTCACTTTGCGCAGACCTACTTTCACAACCAAAATAATGTCTTGTCGGCAGGCTTAAGTAAGTGTGGAGAATTTCAAGTCAATACGCATGTAGTAGTAGAACTAGCTGCAAGACACACAAACCTACACACGTGTAGCTCGTAATTTATAACAGAGTAAAGGAGAAGTAAATCATTTTATAAAAGTCATGAGTTTCATACACATAGTTTTGAAAGACTATAGTTTTTGCTCTATAAAATGGTTTATTTACATATAAATAACCTGTTTTTTTCATGATCCAAAATTACAGCTAGCTTTACTTTTAGTTTGACCCCTGCCTGGAGTGCTAGGTTTCTTGAATTAGGTTTGGTGCTAATTTATGAACGCGTATTTCATTACTTCAGTATTATGGTCTCACGAAAACATATTTTGTTGATTTTAAAATATATTATGTTTGCCTGATAAGAAATCACGCGGAAATCTATTCTGTTGATAAATTTGTGTGATTCGTGTGAAAAAGTAACAAAACAAATGATTTTGCGCCATCGATTGCAGGTTCTCTCATCAGCCAGGGGAGGCCCATATCGTCCGCAGTCGCCTCTGCGCGGCCCACTGCCCGCTCCACCTCGCTCCCGCCAAGTGACGGTCTCATCTCCCGGTTCTCCCAGTAGCAGTTCTGGCAGCCACAGCCCAGCTGACACCATCAAGCACGGCGGGTCCGTCTCCTCCATACTGCGACAACCCGAAAGGACCTCTCCCAGGAGTTCCCCTCGGCATTCCCCTCGGGCCTCACCTAGAGATTCCCCACGAGGCACGCCCAGGGATATGACTCCAAGGGAGACGACCCCTCGTGATGCACCACGAGAGAACGGGGCTCGCGAGTCCCCTCGCTCCGCCATCCCTGGCACTTCGGCGGGGCTGGCGGTGACGCTCAACTCAACGGGTGGTGTGAGCCCTCGGTACACCTCCACCAACCCCTTCCTGCAGCAGTACGACGCCGAGGAAGAAGCCGAGGCTTGGCGTGCGGCTGACATTTTCTCCTCTACGCACACATAGTGCTGATAGTGAATTGAATTTCCTAGTCAATTTTTTTAAAGAATCGAAAGAGTGCTGCTCTGCTGTATATTGTGTTGTTCGAACGTGCGGTCGTGAATTTGTTATATATAGCCAGATACGATGTATATTAGGGTGAGAGTGTTCGCGCGAGCTCCTCCTCCCGACCGCTATTGCTCCGCCCCGTAGCCGCTGTAGCGTGGATCGACGTATTGTATATTGTGTATAAATGAATACGTGTTTAATGTAGGTGCGCTCCAGTTTTGTACCAATCGGGTGGTGCTCTGGCGGACGGCCGAAGCGCTACACACATCGTCCCACATATCAGAGACCGGCGTACGCCGCCGGCGCTCTCGGAGCACCGGCGTAGGGACGGGGGCGTGCGCGGGTCGGTAGCTCGAGCAGGGAGAGTGTATCATAGATCGAGTCGGAACCGTCTTGAGACTGAGGCCATATCAGAGTACCTAGCTCGTAGATACCTCTCAATGGGCATCCGTTGTAGAACGAGCGATTGCGTCATGAGTGTCTAGAGGCACGACTGTTATGAATCTTTCAAATATTCCAAGTATTCCTTGTTCATTATTCATAAATTAACTATTATACATATAAACTATACTAAATTAAATAGAGTTAGAGCATTTTTACGAGTCGCTAATTCTATGAAGGAATGGATTCTTTGTCGTTTACAGATCGGTCGCATTCTCAAGATCTGGGATCATATTTGCGAATTGAAATCAAAATGTAATTTATTCATTGAAAACATAATTATTTACAGAAGGGCTTATGGAGGAGTCATGTCTGCTTGTTCTCTCTTCCAAATATTACCGATTTTTTACCGTTTACATATTTAAATTCAAATTGTTAACTGTATTTTGTTATCTTGTTGGAACTAATTAATAGTGCTAATTGTAATTCCTATTAATAAAATTCGCAAATAGTATCTCTATTCTTATAGCTGGCATCTGCTAGCCATATAAGAGTGAAGGAAATCGACCAATGACAGCACTGATGAAAGTCTCACTGCCATGATTGGTCCACTTTAAATAGTTATGCATTTTAATACAATTACACTTATTCATATGTCTGTCGGAGGCGCTTTGGTCACATACAGTTTTTGAGCAACACTTCAAGACGAAGTTTTGTTACTGTTTTTATAATATAGAGTTGCACAAAAGACACGACTGAAATGGGACACAAGGTTTTTGATACTTTACCATTTTACCCTTTTCCTCATTTTGTGATCGACTACTTGTTGCGTTACAACCTCGCCTTTTATATGGATGCAAGTCTGTTCATGAATTCCTATATTTGCTACGCTATGCCATTTCTGTTGTGACGTTGGTTCAAAGTTTGATACTGTGTAACACAAATTAAAGTTTACCTTTTAGTAACAAAATAAATATAGTCTTTATTAGAGGAATTCATGTACGGAGTAGTAACTTATGACGTCATTTTACTAGGCTCTGCTGAACACTAGAAATTCTAAACAATATTCTCTTCTACACGTTGCTACTGCGACGAAGATTTCTACAAATAACATTTCCGAAGACTGTAATAATACTTTTGCATAAATATATTTTGTTTCTAATGTGTTTGGTGAAGCCTCTCCGCGAAGACAATATGATTTTTAAATCTTTATCATGTCTTATATAATATTTAACCTGAATGATATCGTCTTCGTGATTTTCAATAACCACTTGAAGTAAATTGTTGTATTGTCATTAATAAAAATATACAATAATGCATCTAGCTTAATATACGGCAATTGATAGCTTTTAACTGTTCAGTATACATACTTGTTATTAATTTTAGGTAGATTTAAATAATACTGTTACTATACACGTACATCGTTTACTTCACGTGGTACTAAATCCTATAACGGGTTACCACTGTCGGATTAATTAACGAAAACAACAATGTTTATTGCTTAAAACAATCACATTGTTTACAGCAATATACAATTCAGCTCCTTATAATTTACTTTAATGTATCCGAGGGCAGGGCATTAAAATCCTATTTGTTAATTTATTAGTACGATTTGGTTTGATGGAAACTTAAATTAATAAAAATATTTAATAAAAAGTAATAAAACTTTATGTTTAATTGTGATATGAATTGTGGTGAAATGTATCCGGTAAATGATATTTAAAGTTGTGAATCCGACAGTAATAACTAATTCATAATAGATATAAAATACAGATTGGACTTACATCTTAAAGAATAATGTATCAAAATTTAAAAACATTTTTGTTTAAAAGTTTTAATCTTATTTAGTCAAACAAATTTCAATTCCTGCCTATTTAAACTAAACTGTATTTTGAATTAATTTGTATTAATGGCTTACTGGCCCATAGATAATGGGCTATGCATCAAGTCCTCTCTGTATCGTGTTATCTATGGTTAAAAATAGACTAAAATAGTGTATATAGACTTGAAGTGTCGCTCGACGCCTAATGGCCGCGTACGACAGTAGTGTGTAGTGACGAAGGCACAGCTTCAGTTGGCTTGATGCGTGGTTCATCTGTGAGGGCATTTGATGTAGATATGTTTATATTGCACGATCGTGAGATTCGCAGCAGTGTATATGAGTGTATAGCGTTTAATTTGAATACTTTACGATTTAATATGTTATCGATGTAAATTATCAGTTAGAAATGTGAGATAAAGATAATTGCGTGTATTTTTCTTTGCAAAGATACGTGGTTTTTTAAAAAGTGAATAGCGATTTATTTGTAAATATTTTATATTGTACGTGACGATTTGAAATTTTATTTAAATTAGATTACATGAATATTTATTCAATCAAACCCACGACGTGAGACAATATTTTTCATAGAGCATTAAATATAATCTTTTCATTAGCACATCTTACAGCTGCTTTAATAGAAACAAAACGAGGATGCAATGAGGTTTAGGTGTTTTGTGGATTGAGTTAAATAGTTAATTTAAAATTGTTGTTGAATGTCGTAAATTTTATGTAAAGTAGAGAAAATCATGTGTTGACTCGGCTTCAATCTTAACGAGGTTTCTAGAGAAAAATATTGTAAAGTTTGTAGATATTATTTTGGTACTATGATGTAATGTCTATAATCACTTGGATTTCCTTTTGTAAAAAATCCTTCGGTGTCTATACGAAAATCGAACAGTGGGAAGTTTCGTATGAATAGTAAATTATATTCTGCAATCTCATAATCGTCACAAGTAGTTAGTTAATAAGTCTTCAGTTCGGTGAAAGAGTATCGCCATACGATAACATATTCTTGAATACGGTACAATTGACAGATCGTGCCAAAACATTCGAAATATTTATCTTGCATATCTCAGACCTATTAATGATTTAACAGGCAGAAAATGCTATAAAATAGAGCGAAAACGAATATATATATATAAAGATATATTATTGTACATAGGGTTTCATTTTATGATTTGAGCTATAACCATTGCATTGATGTTTATAGGGAACAAGTCAGTCTCTCACGTTGACCCCGCGGTATGTTCGCGTTGCGGGGCCTCGGCCCTAAGATAATATCAGTATTTCGAAAATTTGGTAAAAGTAGCGTAATACGTGTACGTAACGAGCACGCCGCCCGCATTGTACCGGGCGGCTGGAACAGACGGAATAAATAATACGACGTTACAATGGCTTTTACTTTACGACCTCTTTTTATCCTTTTGTAATTCAGCTGACCAACTCCTTTCTTTTGAAAAGTGATCAGTCTGAAGTATCTACCATATCTTAATTAAAACTGACTCTATATTATATAATAAATTTATATTCTTCAAGAATCCACAGTTACAAACTTTATTAAGTATTATAAGATTCCAAATCAGCTTGCTTGAATTACTAAATGTGTTATTTAAGCCAAATTACAGATTTTAGCTATCAGCAATTCAAATCCCGATGAAATATGTTTTCTATGATGTACGCTCAGAAGTAGTAATGCAGTTTTTATGACATTTCAGTAATAAATAATTTTATAGTAACAGATGAATAATAATAATAATACTCTGGATCCAGGCCCCCTCCTACAGGTATGCATAGAGGTCCAAGTGGGAGGCCTATATTTCAGTAGTGGACGTCTTACGGCTGAAATGATGATGAAACTAGATGAAACCAAAAATACAACAGATGTACTAGACAACTAGAATACTACGCCTGATGAATTTTATTGTTGGTAAATAGTATATATAAGGGAACTGACCAACGGTTGTTTGCAAACTGAAGTCCGACTACTTTTATCGTAATTTTACCGATTTAAATACCAGTAAAGTAGAAAGACCCATCGCTTACGATGGGTCTAATGGAGAAGCTCAGAGTCACTCAGCGAGCTATGGAGAGGGCAATGCTCGGAGTCTCGC
>DWCF01001273.1:0-32193 GCA_018230265.1 Delias oraia
ATCTCCCTGTCTCACGCCTCTCTGCACTCGGATAGGGTTTGTATTCTGATCCTGTACTCGGACCGACATGGTGGCAGGATTGTAGAGACATCTAAGCACCTCTTTGTACCGACAGTCGATCTGGCATCGCTGCAAGGCCTTCGCTTCTCGTAGTCCACAAACGCTAAGCTCAACGGCTGGTTATACTCTTCGGTCTTCTGTATAATATGGCGAAGCGTGTGGATGTGGTCTACGGTACTGAAGCCTTTCCGGAATCCGGCTTGTTCGGGCGGCTGGAAGCCTCCAGTGGGACACCATTGTGGATGACGGAATCGAATAGCTTTTGGAGGACTACAAGTATCGGTTTAATAATCTTTAAACGTACTTTTAATGTGCGTGAAAAGTGAGTACAGATATTGGAGACTCAAAAAGATAATAATAATAATAATTTAATATTATTAAAGATATAAAGTGGCGACTGTGGCGCGGTTGTTAATGGGCAGCGGTGTTCTCTTATAATATAAGAGACCCACCTGCTCCGTTGTCCGCTATACCATAAAAATAAGTTTAAAATATCAACAGGTATATCGACTGAAAATGTTGATGGTTGTAACTTAATTTTCCAGGTGATAAAAGATTACCAACTGTTCATGGTAGTAGGTGTTCTGCTGTGCGCTGACCTCGCCATAATGCTGACTTGGCAGATTTCAGACCCCTTCTACAGGTACACCAAGCAGATGGAGGCTTCCTATGTGAGTTTTCATCTTCACTTTTCACTTTTCCGCCCACTTTCTTCAATGGTCAGAAAATGCACTTAGGCAATGCAAATAATAAATATAGCGGGTTTTGTGACTATTCAATACCGCCTATAATATTACAATACATACAATAAACAGACTCCAGCTGTCTCGACGTGTTTTTGAGAAATTTGTTACTATATTTTAGTTTATTAGTCATGTCTATCAAATTTGTTTTTGCCGTGGTTTTAGTATAAACTGTACTTTATGAGAGAAATAAATTATTAATATTATATACAATTCCTGAGATTTGCAAGTTCATTCAAATAACCAATGCAGCGTCTATTCTCTTGAGACGGTCTTTGCATTCATCTGTTTCCAACCCCATCTAATGTACATCATCCAAAGTATTCAGTAATAATCTCCTCAGCCTCACCCAACGAGTGAAGACATCGTGATCGTGCAAGAGAACGAGTACTGCCAGTCGGAGAGGATGCCCATCTTCATCGGCGTCATCTATATATACAAAGGATTGCTGCTTGTATGTATTCCATTTTTAAGTGAAACTCCAACTTCTCAACCACGAAGAGAGACGTAACGGGTTCGAATCTCAGTGCGGACAAATATAATATAATTTATTCGATTTCTAGAAGGTTTTGAGTATACCATTAAAAATTGTTAGGGTTTTTGAAGGTCTTGGCATTTGTAATAGTTTTATTAGTAATTGCACTTGGAAATTTTCATTAAACTTGTGATGTCATATATCTGATTAAAAAGCATTTTGCCTAGGTTTTTGGTGCATTTCTCGCGTGGGAGACGCGACACGTCTCGATCCCCGCCCTCAACGACTCGAAGCACATCGGCCTCTCCGTCTACAACGTGCTTATCATGTGCATCATGGGCGCACCCATCGCTCTGGTAAACATTTGCCACAAAGAAACATATATACAAAAGTCGTTTTTGTTTGTTAAATGAGTTTAAAAATGTAAAATTGTCTGTCCAGGTGCTCGCCGACCACAAGGACGCGCTCTTCGTGCTCATTTCAATCTTCATCATCTTCTGCACGACGGCTACTCTCTGTTTGGTCTTCGTTCCAAAGGTACACGTTCATTGTAAACATATTTTCATATTGTATTAACATAATACGATACCAAACAACAATTTATAATAGACAATCTTTATGGTTTAAGGCTTAAACTAACAAATGGTGTAAATGTGAATTAGAAAAAATATTAAAAATTAAATGCATCCTATGACTGTGCGATTTAACATGTTTTCTACCCGGGGCGAACTCGATTGTGGCACCCTCAGCCAGCGTTACCTCTATATTTTGCTATCGAAATTATATTATGTAAAAATGATCAATATTATTGATAGGGGCGCATTTTTTGCTTTGTTCTATTAGTTCTGATAAAGAATTACATTTAGAAGTGAAGCTTCTATAGTCACGCTTACGCTGTAACAAACTGTACATGACGTCATACTGTGTGATAGATGTGAAGTTAAGGTTATTATTGACTTTTTCCTTCGTTTTCATAATGAGCTTTGACATAGAAGTAACATTTTGTCGTAATAAGAATTTAGCAACAACTATTTGATTATTAATGAAGGTTCTGATTTCCAGCCTAAAGTTTCACATCCAAAGCGTGGCTTTTCACGCAACCCCTTCTTTGTAGCTACTAGAATTGCGCCGCAACGGGCAGCCGGGCGCACAGGGCACGCGCATCCGGGCCACGCTGAAGCCGGCGACGCACGAGGTCCGCTCGCCGGGCCCCGAGCTGGAGAGGCGGTTGAAGGAGTTGCGCCAGTACAATAACAGGTATCGCCGCACCCTTCAAGCCAAGGAGACCGAGTTGCAGGTGAATATTCTCTATCATTTTCTTTCATATGATTTTTTGAAGTGAATATTTCTTCAGGCTCGTTGTGACCAAAAACTCCATGAAACAAAAAAGCGACAGTAAAAAGAGATAGAAATCTATAGGGTTTAACGTACGGGAGAACGAGATTGAAGGCATTAGACAGAGTTTTTTTACATTTGTGATCTCCTCATTTTTTACTTTTTATAAGGAGAGGAAAATCAGTAGGAAAGTTGAGGTTTGTGCGTAAAGGTAATGAAGAGTTTTAAGCATAAATAGTTCGCCTATGTGTAAATTAAACCGTATTTTGAACAATTTTTTTAATGATGGGGATTCTGAATTAAATTTGAAATCGGTTCATTTATTCACGAGAGTATTCAACGGAACAAGCAACAGTGGAAAGTTGCAGGAGGCTTTTGGCAGAAAGCGCGCCGAAATCAGAGAATACATATTGTAACATCATTGGAAATCGTTGCATATTTTTATTCAGAATAAAGGGCATTACTATATTTTAATAATTATATTATATTCGACGGATATTTCAGATGCTACTGAGTAAATTGGGCGACGATGGCGATTCGTCGATCCGGGACAAGTCCCCGGCCACGCAGCGTACCAAGCTGCACATCCCTAAGGAGAATATCAGTCATCCGGGTATTGTGCAGTTTGTATTTATTAAGTGCAACTGTATTTATTAAGCATTTGATAGGATAGTTATTAATAACATCGAATTTTAAAATAAATATTCTTTTTGTGGTAATAAAGTTAATGCAATTGCAGAGACCAGCGACATAACATCGACCTGCAGTCTGAGCGCTTCCGCGGGCGGAGAAGCCGAATATACCTTGCAGACCACGCTGCCGGCGGCGGAAAAGTGAGTTTTTTATGGTATAGCGTACAATGGAGCAGTTGGATCTCCTATATCATACATTGCTGCCAATCACTGACCGTGTTGCTGGCTTTTACGCCGCTTAAGCAGCATTTTTAAGGGCCTCCGATATCCTCACTCCTTAGATTGACACTTATGTTTACTGTCAAACTTTTGTCTGTATTAGTTGATCACATTGTTATAATTCCTATCAGACCTAAGCCCATCGTCCAAGACTCGACGAAGGAGGCCAAGGAGCCGAAGAAGGAGCAGACCAAAAACGTGTCGTTCAAGAACCATTTGGACTACACCAGCCCACCGCCCTCGAAGGCTGTTCCCGAGAAGGACCAGCTCGCTAAGCTGCCCTACGGCTGGTCTACTTCGGAGGTTAGTGCTTTGGCTGCCGATGAATGTACTTGAAAATAACAACCGTTAGTTAATTTCACAATTTAACTTATAATTTTCTTTATAAAATTCAAATATAATTTAACTTTTATATTTTTCGGTCTCTGGATGGGCTTAATAGTGGCCGGGCGAGTGTCTTAGTTCTGTCGTATCCATGGGAGAGCCATACTGAAATGAGTAAATGAGGATAACGAAGGCCCTAAAATGCTGCTTAAGCGGCGTAAAAAGCCGACAAAACAACCAATACGCGTACTATCCCTTGGTTTAAAAGACCACCTGCTCCGTTGTCGGCTATACCATAAAAGTTATCTTATGGATTAAGCATATTATATGATTATTTAAAAGAAAAAAATGCATGCCCATATCCATGCCATACAGCGTTTTATTTCATTCAAGCACTGAGTTTTTGTCTTTTGAACTTTTATTGCTTGATGTTATTCTTAATGGAATAAATTTGTATTCTTAAGGAAACACATTGAAGTTTTAAAATAAGCTTATAACATTGTAAGAATATAAAACCCTCCTAAAGTTTGTTGCGTTACTTAGATATTATACGCCACTTCTGTTATCATATTATTAGCAGAAGCGTAGGTTCGGAAGAGGTGTGGAATCACTCCGTTGGCGATTCAAAGTAGCTTGTAATAAATTTTACTAATTCATTAAAATTCTAATAACTCTCCTACTGAACTTATATTCCATTTTTTTGACTTTGAGTTTGAATAATGAATTATAGGATCAGGAGGTTCCGAAGCCGATGGCAAAGAGCGAGCCAGCGAAGGCCGAGGCGAAGAGCATCCCGGCTCTGAAGACCAGCGACGCGGTCAAGTCAGTGCCGGCCAAGCTGCAGGAGCCGATGTACACGAAAGCAGCCACGCCCAAAATTAACAAGGTACAAGCGTCCAAAGAGTTTATCTTTAGCCTCCGTTCAATAGCGTGGTTAACTAAAGTAAAACCTGTTCAAGACGACTGTTTAAGACTTAAGATATATGTAGCTACGGAAAAGTTGGAATTAACACTACTGGTGGATTAATATTAGTGTGGAAATGCACAGTTCAGCCTAATAATTATAAGTTTATTTCTTCATGTTACATAACCAGACAAGAAATGACAAACTGAGCGCCTCTTTTAAGACTCGTTGAGGTCTCCCGATCCTTCATTTCTACCTGAGTATCCCAAACTCGCTTCATCATGCTCTAACAAAAATGTTAAACATGCTTCAAGCCTCTGCTAGTTTCTAGTTCTACATTAAAATACATAGTTAATTAATAACAAAAGTATCGACATATTTATAAATACAAAACGAAGGATTGAAATAACATTGAAATTTTGTGAATATTCGCTAAGTTGACTAGTCTTTGGTGAATTTCAGACCCCAGAACTGCAAAAGAAGCAAGTGAAGGTCCCCGAGGGCTTGAAGACCCCGCCGAGGGACTTCAAGCCGCGCGGTCACCGGCGCATGTCCAGCTCTGGGCACGTACTGCTCACGGATCTCATGCGGGTCTCCACGGATGAACAGGAACCGCCGCCAGGCCTGGAGAGGAAGGTCATCGGTGAGTATACCTGCAGAATATAGCTACAGGTGCAAACGTATTATCAAAACGAGTTTAATGTAATGCGACCGAAATTGGTTTTTCCGAAACCTAAACCGAACCTTTGATCGGATGCGGATATCGAATTTAAGGATGTTAAGTATGACATAATTATTATTATGTTTGCAATAAATATAGTAATTTTTAACTACGTACATTTTTCTTGTATGATTTACTTAAATTATGTGAAAATGATATTTTTTCCAGGCCAAGAAAGGGACCCACCGATTCCGCCGAAGCCAAAGCAAGAGCCCGAAGACATTTTAGATTTGGATATGGACTACTCTTCGATGGAACGGAGGAAATCTTGTAAGGACTTATTTAATTAAGTTCTTTTGGATAGTTTGTATGCAATCGAATATCCCTATACATTCCTACGCTTTAGGAGGCGCTCCCCACGCTTATTCTAATCACCAAAAAATGGAAACATATATATTAAAAATAATGAACTTTTAAAAATTGTTACAACTTATGCAATATCTTCATTTCTATCTAGTTCGAAGATTACATATAATTAAATCCAAAATTAACATATGTTATTATATGTTTTCTTGTATTTCTGATAAAATCGCTTGTCTTATGCTTAACTTTGTAGTAATTTGTTGCAGGCCAAAGAAGAGATTCGGAGCGACGCAAGAAGGAGAACTACATAGTGGTGCAAAGCGACCTCTGGGACACCAACACCTTCCAGTACACCTGCCAGAAATCGCCGCAGACAAGTAACTGACACTATGAAAGCAATAAATCTAGGCGAAGTTGATTAAAATAATATTTATTATGTGGGTTATCTCATATCCACTGTATTTAAAAAAGAGAATTAAGTTAAAAAAAACAGTGTATGTCATGGGACTTGTCCGCATTCTGATGCCGGCCCTCCTTTCTGCGGGCTATACTGGCCCAGTCCAATAACCGCTCCGTTTGCACAGGGCGCGCATCTTCCCTTTCGCTTGAAGGGCCAACGGGGCCGAGCAAGCTGACGGCACATATTGTGATCAAAACTCAAACTCATTGGGACTAGAAGTTTTCATGATATACAAAAAAATACGTTTATTTCAGACTTGTGATAGTAATTAGAGAAACTTATTATAATTAATTCTAATTATAACGCTTTAGCGACTAGTATACTCGGCCAATTTTTTTCATATTTATTTTAATAAATTAAAACGTCTTACTGATGAATAAAGTATTTTTTTAAATCTAAGTTTTATCTCATCGAATCCAAAATTTCTTTATCACTGAATGAAGTCGTTGTAAGTCATTACTTGGGCTGACACGTCCGATCTGATACCACGGGCTCACAAAATACTCAGCGTGAAACGGTACTTTTACTGTGTTTCGTTGAGTGAGTGAGTAAATCGGAGGCCCTTACCTTGGACCTAGGCGCGGTTGCTTTTCAACGGTGGTGTTCTCTTACCATATAGGAGACTAAATTTTTGTCATTATTAAGAATGGGTGCTAAATGATGTATAGCGAAGAAAGAGACGTGTCAAATCTGAATTATTGTTCCGAATAATGGTTTAAGGAGCTTTCACGTATATTAAGAGGTACAATTGCATACACTACATTATCTGAATTATGAAAGTGTCGCTATAAGGATGCCCTCGTTATGCACGCGCGGAATGTTGCAGCGCACGCGCACGCGCCGATTCAGCGCAGCGTGTCGGAGAAGAGCCGGCAGCAGGCTTCGTCGCCGAGGCACCACAGGGAGCCGGACCAGTCTCTCGAGAGAAGAGCCTCCAACGCGTCCATCAATCACAGTGAGACTTGAGATTGAGTTCGTAGTAATAGTGCTCATTGTAAAAAACGTGGTGAACATCGAATGGCTGGCTAATCACACTATAGTTAAATTGTTTAAGGCATTTTCATATAAATTTACATTGAAGTCAATGCGTTGTAGCCGGAAATCGAGGCGGGACGCCGGAAGGATATCGGGAAGCGGAAACACTGCGGATGACTGATCGTCTCTCGAAGGTATATTATTTAAGGCTTCGATATTTGAGAATTTGTTGTGGTTTGAAATATGTTATCACATTTTCATTCCCATATGCTTAGGTTGTAACGCATTGGTTGTATTGCCAGCTTTTTTAAGCCATTTAACTAATTAAGCCGGCAACACATCCAATGCATGGACTGTTGCGCGGTTGTCCATGGGCGGTGGTGCTCTGTTAGGAGACTCACATGCTCCGTTGTCCGCTATTTCTAAAAAAAAATAACTTTAACTTGAATGATAGGGAATGCACTTTATCAGCGATTCGAACAATTAGTAAAACTAAGTTGGGTTAGTTACACAATTTACACCCAAAGAAAGGCACGTGACAAAACAACGACGAGAAGAGTCATGAAAAATGTGTTAGAAATTGTGGTTGCAAAACCTATTCTTGTTGGCTGGTTATGGTATAAATAAGTATGTGTAATTTGGATGTGGGTATACAGCGTCGCGGCTCGGAGTTTCCTCAGCCCGTGAGCACCCCGCCGCATCTCGTCAGCGCCAAGAGGCGGCAGTCGGCTGCTCAGGTACTTGTCCAAGCATTATATATCTCAATATTTCAAGAGAACATTGGCACCACAGAAGTCATTTTAAAGTTCCAAACTTACAAAGAAGATATAAAAAAATCTTTAAAATATTGAATATTTTCATGGAAAATAATAATTAGAAATTTAAGAATATCATAGATTTAAAATCTGTTCATTTATTTAGCCTAATCTTTCAGATTATTTTTTTTTCAGATGAGATATCAAGAAGAGAAACCAGAGAGAACAGAAGCGAACAAAGAGGAAACGCGGTCTTTGGAGAAGAGTTCCGAAGTGAGTAAGGCTGTGGAAACGGTTACTTGGAAACCGGAACCTGATACCATTAGGGTTTCCAAAGGTATATTCCTTTAAGCATTCTATTGATTGCTAATGCTTCTCAAATATTTAATTTATTTTTAAAAACATCTAATATATCTTCAGGTCAAGAGTCGCCTGCGAAGCGTCTCCGCCAGGAAGCGGAGCCGCTGAAACGGGACTCGCAAAAACTGAGCCATTCAGCGCCCGCTCCGCCTAGCACTCAAAGGCCACTCCACCACAAGAGTAGTCCCAATGTGGCCGCTAGGAAAGCAGGTGACTGAGATGCTTTCAATTTGTGGTTGACCAGCTACTGTCACCGAATACTCAGTCGTAGCATTTAGAGCTTGTTCAGACATAGCGGAATCCGGGCGGATGCAAAACTCGCGGACCTTATTAACATTAGCGCCAATAGTTCGTTCACACTGGTTTGCGCGGCTGCCGCCTCTCAACCGCTTGGAAAGCAATTCACACCGAGCTGTTCATCGACGTTGAATTGACGATGAAAAAGACCTGCTTTGTGGGATATCCAATGTGCGGAGTATTAATAAAATAAATAATAATAAACCTCCTTTCATATCTAGAATCGCCAAATAAACGCGAGGAACGAAAGTCCGCCTATTGCCGCAGCGAGGCGAAGCGGCAGGAGTCGGGCGAGCGCAAGATGTACGCGGCGAGCAGCGAGTCGGAGCTGTTTGAGTACGCGATTCTGCCCATCTTCCAGAAGCTGCTCACGGAGCGGCACAAGAGCCAGCCGCACAGCCTCAACCTCACCTACGGCGTCAGCTGTCCCAATATTTCCATCAAGTGCGACATTGTCGAGTATCTGTAGATCCCCTTGGACCTAGCTCAAAGTATTTTAGTGTTTAGAAAGAGTACCTTCGTCAGGATGCGCGAAACAAACGCCTAATTTTTTTCAAGACAAAGTTGTTAATAGTCAGCGCAAAGTGCGGTCTGTACGTGATCTTCGCAATTGCACTGAATGTGGCTACTTTGCACCTATATAAGACACATTGGAATTGTGCAATTATTATCGCTTCGTGGCGGTCGTAAGTAAAGGTTTACGTAACAGCGTCAAGGTCCTTATAAAATTCTAAAGCCATACTTATAAAATAGTGTTAGATTGAGTACGAAGAATTGTCAATTTTTCAATATTCTAAGTAGTTAGAAGTATGATTACTAAAACTAAATGTACCTAAGTATTAAGTAGCACAATATCATATTTCTTATATAATTATTAGCATATTATTCTATATACATACGTGTACTTAGTTTTTTATTGTTTGTTATATACGGTAGATGTTTTTTTAACTATGCCTTTATACATTTTTAAACACGTTATCTGTTAGGTTAAGAATTTGAAAGAAATGCCCAACGGGGTAACTAAGCAACAATTTAAGCCAAAACAGTGAAATTTTGTTATAGAAATTGGCCATTACATGTTCAGTTTTGCCACTTTATCGACTATGCACACAACTAAAGACTTACATTTGTTAATTGTTATTGTACAAATATTTAAGTGAATAAACGACTTTATTATGATTTTTTTTAAACTCCTTGCCTAAAATCTCCTTACAATAATTTGCTGTGTATTTGAAAAAAAAAAAAAAAACCGGAAGTCATTAGAAAGCGCGCTTTGACTTTATCTATGACGTCAGAGGTTGACGACTAGTTTGTAAGTTATGCTCCGCTTTTAAAAATAGATACAATATAATTCCGACAAGTCAAACATATTCACTTGTTATGTTTTGCCGTTTCTTATAAAATTGATTATTCGTAAAAAACAGTTTTATTTTCAATGTCCAATTATGAGTATAATTTATATAAAGTGACTGTTGTAGAAAATCTTTGCGATGAGAAATTAAAATATTGGGTTGTAAGAAACAAAATAATCTCAATAGTACAAGAATAGTTTATTTTTCACATCACAGTTTCTACGGCATTGCTAATCTAGGAGAAATATCTATTTCTATTTATGTATCTACCAAAAAGAGTAACTTAATATAAATAATACGGTGTACTTTTTCAATAGACAAGCAATTTATTTAAATATTACCAAAAGCTGTGTTCGTTTATGCTCATGGGTTTAAAATAACTATATTCATGTAATTATATCTATTACAATATGTATTACATAACAAAAAATTGAAATCAATTTTAAAAACTTTCAATATTTTTAATTGTTTAAGGAGATTCGAATCAGCTATTATATAACAAAGTCAACCTTGAAACAATAACTATATAATTTTTATGGAAAATAAAAACAAAATAATAAAAAGAAGCTTTATTACAATGAATAAAAAACAGTTGTAAGTAGTATGTAACAAAAGTAAAAGCAAATAAAATTAAAAATCACACGCAATACAATGTTATTAAAACCCTTAAATTGTAATAAAATGCACGTTAATGCCAACAATGATATTATTAAAACAATTAAAATGGCCGTTGCTATTTCTTAGTAATAAAACATCCACAAACTGTGGAACTGTGACCACAATAAAGGTTTTTTTAACATCTATGGCTAATTAATTGCAAAGGGGTTACAACCCTCTACCGATCTTTTAATACTTAGACACAATTATTGCTTACAGTTAAGAGGCCCTGAAACCTTCACAACTCCTTATAAGACAACATTTATATGACAGTTATAAAAAAATACTTAGACGTATTATTCTGGTATTAAGGCTTATATATCTAAACGCTAATATAATTTCTATTTCTCTTTAAGGATGATTTTAATATAAAATATTACATATCTACTTCAAGGCCAATGTTAGATAAGAAAGTTATTAGAACTCTGCTACAAAACTCAATTTTACAATTGGAAAAAATCCTATGAATTGTTAAAATTGTGCTAAGTTATCACTAACATAGAAAGCTCATAAGTAATATTACAGAAATATAGTTTGTAAAAGATTGAAAAACACTGTTAAAGTAACTTTTTTTTAATACAGCTAACCGCGTTGCAATCCACGAATTGTTTGTGTTGACGGCTCTTTAGGCCACTTACACGGTAATCTAAACTTGGTACAAAAATTTGTACTGGTTTTACGAAATTTTTTAGGTGGTTGATAAAACTGTACCATGATATATTTATTTTATATAATATAAAATGTTATACTTTAATAATTATCACATGCAAAGCATATTAAAGAGATATTTGTACAAGCAATATATATATATATATACCACATAATATATTCTATTAAATATATAACTATATAAGTTCTTACGCACCAGATCAATCCTACCTATAAATTACATTCAAATGGCACTTCCAATGACATAATCACACATCTCCTCATAAGACGAACAAAAATATATATATATTAGCACCGTGAGAGATTTGCTATGTATACAGACATAAAAATCTATCAGATCGATACTTGTAGATTACTTTTGACAAAAAAGTAACTGTTACATGCAACTGATCCGCTTAACATGGGTGGGGCTCTTCTTCTTGCCGATCGCTTTCTTAATGTCTTGATTTACAAAATGGCGGAATAAGAACACATCAAACACTGGTTACATAGTTTAGAACAGGAAATCACTCAGTAAAATATGATAGATTGTACAGCAAAGAAGTCACTTTACTTTTATACTTGTAGCTTCTGAACAACGATTGCGCGTTTTATATCTAGTCGAGAAAATCGAATTTTAATGATAATATTATATAAATAATATTACGAGCCGTATTAATGATTAGTTGTTAAGAGACAGATTGAACGCTGTAGGCGGCGTAGGTAAAAGTCGTGCGTCAGCAATTATATCTGGTACCAGGGCGAGCGGCGCACCCAGCGGAGCCTGTACGCGCCTTGCTCGGTGCGGATCTTAATCGAGGCACCTTCAGCCGCCTTCACTGTTTCTTTCACCTGAAAAAAATTTCAAATAGTTTTTCAAAAAATTAGTGTTAGCAGTCGGTTTGGTCTTTTATGTTACAATCAGATATATGAGACGTATAGGACTTCGACGTTCCGTTTTCTAATGATATAGTGCAAGCAAACCCTGAATCTTGAACTTCATCGGCCAACATCGTTTTGAAATTGTAAAAAAACACGAAGTTTATAACTAGTACCTGTAATCTTCATGTCAGCTATTGCCCGTAGCATACAATAAATCATAAATGTACAAATTTCTAGCCTTACAGTAGGTCCGTTACTCAGAGGGTTCTCTGGCTCTTGGACCTTGATGATAACAGTTAAGAATTTATTTTTTAATTGCATCGATAAGGATGCACTCTTGTGAAAGCAGCGGCAATCGAGCAGGAGGCTCATGTAGGGTAAGCAGTCTTCTGCCCGTGGATACTCCTATCGCTTGCAGTTCCGCGGGTGCGTTGCCGGTCTTCAAGGATACTTTGGTCTTCTTGTACGTTCTTGAAGGACAGATTTATTTATTTGAGTTAGGTACGTTCCAAAGCGACAATTGCAATGTACTCACGCTCTGCATGAGGTTCTGCGCGTTGCCCACCAACATCTCGGTCGCCTCCTGGTCTTCTTCGCTTCCTGGACGAACAGATCAATGTCAAAAGCATTCTTTTGCATTATACCGTATTGTAATCTATACCTTAAACTATGCAAAACGTGTAATTTTTGTGGAAAATCTTTATAAAATATATATTTAATATTATACTATTCACTATTAAAAAAAATACAAAAATAATATAGTCCAAGTACAACAAGTTCACAAACAAACTCCCGTTAACTAGAGAGTGACGGGATTTAAGTTTAGTTTTGCTAATCGGTAGTTACTTGAATTTTACTTTGTAGCCGAAATCAGATAACAATTCACATTTTTATGAAAACTACTAAAATAACTTTTGCCACGGGAAAAATATGTAAATTCCTTACAAAGAAAAAGATTTGCAATTTTCTTTATGAAAATTATGCAATTTATGAAGAAATAATTAACAGTTATTATATTTTGTATAACAACGCCACCATGCCATGGAAAGACGGTCTCATGAAGGTCGCGGCCAACGGCTGGATCCAGATCGCTCAAGATCGCAACAGGTGGGCGTCTTTGGGGGAGGCCTATGTCCGGCAGTGGAATCAATTGGCTGATGATGATGATAATATTTTGTACTTGTTTCCAACAAAAGAAACTCTTTATGTGAATAATACTTAGTACAATCATTATTAGAGAAAAAATTTAATCAAAGACTCGCTGTTTGGTTTGGTTTAAGTTTGGTGCAAAATATAAATAACTTATATATTAATACAATAATAATCTGACCTCTATAATCCGTTTTGTAAAAATATACATATCATATCGGCAAAGCATATCAATACTTAGTAATAATAATAAACTAAATATAAACAATCAAATGAGACAATTTTCTGTTTCATGAAATATATAAAAGTCTCATGTCAGTGTCAATGCAAAATTAATTGAATACCACTGAACAGATTCCTCCGATTTTTTTTTTGTATATACATAAGAATTCAGACTTATTTTCACATCCACGCTCTTTTTATTAATTAGGTTTTACAACATAATACAAGCCTAAATTTACCTTGAGCTCCAAGCATGGTGGCCTTGACGGTGGACAGGATTTTTAGTTGCGTGCCGATGGTGGGGATGCGCTCGCAGACTTGCAGCAGATTCTGGAAGACATTTTCAGCTATAGGTATTTTCTCTCGCTTCTCCATGTCAAATATCTTAACTTCGCGCAGGTCTTGGCAACGAAAGTTGCATACTGTTCACGAATACGCCTAGATCGTCAGAACAGTCAAGAAACTGAAGGTTTATGTATTTTTTCGGCCTTTATAATTTTTTGTACATCAACCTTAGGATCTGCCAACTACACTACCGTTTAAGAGTTCTGCTAGTTAGTAGCATTACCTATAATTAGCATTTTCTCAATAAATGTTCCTGTATTTCGTTTGGTAATTTGTTGTAGAAACGAGTTTATAGTTAAAGTCAAAATTCTTTATTCACTAGAACTTCTTAAATGCTATTATAATAAAGTTTGAATCTACATCTGTTCCAAGCCTACGCCTCTCCTAATAAAAAACAGGCAAGTGCCTTTAGGAGTTACTCATTCTATGAAGTGTAGGTGGTGTGGATATACTGCCACTTTTAATTTCAGGTGTTATGGATATTTGATATTTGTTACATATAAAAGTATTCTCGAAATGTTATATAAAATGCAGGCACGAAAATAAAATCAGTAGCTCACTGTTCTGATCCGTTTGTCGGTGCACTCGAGGGCGAGCTTCTTGGCCAGCCGGGTCACCTCCTCCGAAGCCTCCGCGATCGCCTTGGCGGTCGCGATCAGCTCGCGCTTACTGCCTGCGAACCACACCATTCAAATTATAATCATTTTAAATACATTATTACTTCACGTAATTAACTTAAATAATCAAGTTAAATTGAAGAAAATTATCATAAAAATACGGACAATCTGCTTTGCCACAGCTACATTTTGTTTTGCTGTTGCAAAAAACACCAGCAACAATACCGCGTAAATTGTAAGTTAATTACAATTTTGGTTTAAGACTGTTTAATTATAAATCAAATTACTATATGTGGAATCCGAGCCGTTCGGCTTTCACAAATGTCTAGACGCTTTTGTTATTTTATAAACGATGTATTAATCACTTGTAAATTTGAAACTAGCATATGTTTATGTAAGTTAAGTTTTTTGTAATTGCATGACGGAGCTAGTTTGGCATGCTTAAGAAAAAATCATTCGGCACCGGCAGTCGACTCGGGTACAAAAATTTGACAAAAGTCGCACATTTTTGTCATCTGGTATCGTACGAAATCGAATACGTAATATGTGATTTAAAGAAATGTAATTTTAACATTAAACCTGAACTGTGTTTTCCCAAACAATTGACTACTTAACATACATAAGGATTACAGATTGCAGCATAGTCACATGATGCCAAGAATGGGGGCGATGGCCGCCACAAACTCATATAAGTGAAATTCACGAACCCCGAATTTACATCACCTGTCAAATCACCAATACACGCGTTAGGACAGATAGAGACACGTCAGCAAATAACACCCCTTTAAACCTGCATACATACATCTACATCTTTGGCCATAAAGAAAGCAGCATGTCATTTGTATATCTTTTATAAGTTCGTAAATATACGCCTCAAAGCTGATAGCTGGCTTCATACTCACCACTGAGGTTCATAAAGACTTCTATCCAGGGTTACACAAGCACAGACATACAATGCAAATATATATACAGCGATTAAATGAGATAAACAGATGAAGTTCTACTTTGCAGCGAATCGGAAGCGTGCTTTATAAGCTCTGCTTGATTTTCAATAAAATTTGGATAAAAATGCAATAAATTGATTGCAAGTAAGCTCTTCTTTATTTGCATATTTTTATTATGTCGCGGATGCGCGGTAGACAAAGACCGCTCGTGATACAGCAGCAAATTAAACTTGGTGGGTACTGGTATCCCAGTCAGCGAATCAGTACTATTTTACGCTTCTGCGAGCCCGTGGTATCCCTCCAGGCCAGTTACTGCATCAGCGTGGTTCTTCCTTAGAGAGGACAGTGTTAAGAAACGCGTCCAGCCACTGTCAATCCCTTCCAAAGAACGGGTGTCGAACCCGGCACTCGTGTAACCATCGCTCGGCCACATTTTCTATCGATATATTGACAAGCGAGCAGTATCGCATTATTTGGATGACCTAGGTGATGGAATGAATGATTCTTGTAGTGGAAGCGTAGGCCATACCAAGACTCGGTATATTGATCCATTATGCCCTTCCAAATTATGGTCTATAGCAGAGCTTCCCAATGTGGTTTTGTTTTAAAATAAACACCTGATTCTGATTTTGTTTCCTGTTTATTTTATTAAGGGGTCCGTGGCTGAAATAGGTTGGGAATCGCTGATCTCTAGATAATATTAATAGATCTAGTGGTGAACATTCAATATTATATTCATACAGAAATCTCTTTGATTGTTTAGTAAATAACTTTGAATCAATACACTTTGCCAAAGCAAGCTAGGATATCCGTAGATAGTGACGTGAGGAATGTGGTCTAAGGAGGCACCTTTGGAGTCGCTCCGCACGAGGTCCGACAGGCGGGCCATGAGGATGGCCATCCGCTTCGCAGCCGCGATGATCTCGTTGTCCTTGGAGGACCACTCGCGGACGGCGCGGTGTAGGTTGTGGGCCGCCACCTGAAAACATACAGATGCAGATGTAGTTGCAATTCCACTACACGCTGAAACTATATCTCCACGAGGCTTAAAGAATCAGCTCACATTGCTAGCACTAAGCAGCAAAAAGGTCATTGTTGAAGCCTTTTTCTTTGGAGACGCGAAAATTTTTGTTAGTTACTTCTCTCTTCACGTTCCTCGTGAAAAACGAATTACCGCCTGAAGAGCTGCCTGGTGCGCGCGAGCGGGCACTTGAATAATATATGTGACCCTTGTCTTGCCAGCGTGCCCTCGGCCAGAGGACCTTTGAGCCAAGGCTCAAGAAGCCAAGGTTTCTTCGGACAGTGCGAGTGCTCATAGTGCAATATGTGTTAGTGTCTGGTCAGTGCCATGAGGTTGTACTTTGTTTTTTGTAACTTATTATCTATGTTGTAAGACTTTTAAGTGGTCTACTGCTGTATAATTTGTTTACTATATTATTTTGATTTAGATGTTATTTTTACCATGTTAAAATTAAATAAATAAATTAAGACTCTCACCAAAATAGGCTGGCTGGGATGCGGCTGCCGATTGAATATATCCTCGCCCTCGTCGTCCGTGTCTGGCGGCGGAGGCCTGGGCGGGGCGGAGACAGCCGGCGGCGGAGGGCGGGGCGGCGCAGTCTCTTGCACGTTGACGCGCAGCGCCGCGAACGATTCCGGTAGGGCGGGCGGCGGCGGCGGCGGCGCCAACTGCCGCGACAGCGCCTCTTCCACGCCACTCGACGCTTTTATTATCTGCGATAATAATTCATTCCCTGTCATTGATTGAACAATTTTTAATTTTTAATTTTCCTTAACATGAAAAGGGCTTCACAGTCCTTTTCGTGAGTGGTATGTTCGTCCCGACAAACCTATAAATATTGCTTTTTTTATTTTTTATAGAAACGGTGAAAAACAAGCAGGAGGCTAATCTAGGATACGGGTTCTCCGCCCATAGCCACCCCTAGCCTTCGCAGACCCATGAATACATTGCCGTGCTTTAAGGACACCCCTGTTTCTGTAGTATGTTATACATGTTTAGTGTCCAATAGACATTTGCACGCAGCACTCGCCGTTTCATTTCCTACTCCATCCACACAAAGAATCTTAAACGTTATGCCCTGCAATATAATTTTAGATACTATTGCGAAAAGTGTCCTCGTCAATTATCATGCAAAAGTAACGAAATATCGAATTTAACAAAATACAATCGAAGATCAATATATGAAGCCATGAAATTCAGCGGTATAGCCCAAGACCGCTACAGCAAGAGGCCAGAGACGGGCAGACCTCGTTGTTGGCAGCTCTCCAAGCGGGCACAGCGCCCCTGTCGTGCAGGGCGACGAGCTTCGCGTGCCTGACGGCAGGCGGGATGCTGGCCTGCAGCCTCTGCTGAGCGGCGCCAAGCGCCAGCGCGAACTCGCTGTCCTCCGTGTTCTCGCGCTCCGCACCTCCCACCAGCAGCACGCGGTTCGCCAACCTGTAATATATTTTTTTATAGTACTACGAGTGTTCTTATTTTATATAAAAAAACAATCAAAATAAACGCCATCTAGTGAACGTTTTTAGAACTCAGATACCTGTCTACACTCTTTTTCTATAAGAAAGCTTTGGCTATGATGTTATGCACCATAGAAACTGTTTCTGTATGTTTCGTTCAGCCGTTACCTGGCGATAGCGGATGTGTTGTCGACCATCTTCTGCGAGTCGTTGTTGCGTATGGCGTCTTCGCAGAGGTATGTGTGCTTTTGCATAAGCTCACCTAGAATATTGTTTATAAATTAAAATCGACATAGAAAAGTAAGAATTAATGATTAATAAACACCTCGATGCAGTTTGTTGCCGTTTCTTCTGCACTAGCGCTTGTGGAAGCGGCGTAACTATTGTTGAAATAGATCACGACAGAGTGATTTGAAAAGATAAGCAACGGTACCGGCAGTCCTGACAAAGTCGAGCGGGTCCAGCGCCTGGTCGCAGAGGTCGCGGCACCGCAGCACAGCGTCCGCGTACTGGCTCTTCAGGTTGCTGAAGTGCTCCTCCGCTACCTTGCTGTCCGGGTAGTGCAGCCGGATCTTGCCTGCGCAGATCAGTTGCGGGGACAGCTTCTCGAGCTGAGAAACAATTCCACGCACTTGAACGCTAACTTGACAAAACCTACCATAATAAATAATCTCATAAGATATTAATTTATTATGATGCAGCGAACCACGGATCAGGTGGCTCGCTTATATGGTAAGAGAACACCACCGGCCATGGACAACAGCGCCACAGTGCGTGCATTGCTTTTGTTGCCTCCGATATCCTCACTCACTTTGCGAAATACAAGTACCGTTCGCACTGAGTATTCTGTGATCCCGTGCGTCACTTCGATGAGGCCATTCGCCGGCCCAATTAGTGCAATTTATTTCGTTCATAATTAACAACTTAGCGATGCATCTTCATTTGCTTGAAACAATGCCTTAAATACAACACATTTGTTCATAACAAAAAAGTGACGTGTCATTACATTTATTTATATTAATGATATATATTTATTTGTTGTACACAAAGATTGAAACAATCAGAAGTGTGAACAAGTGTGCAGATTTAAACTTGTAATTGAAATAACAAGACGTCACACATTCACGGAGTCGTTCGACATCGACGCGTCCTTCGACGAGCGCCGCGCTGCAATAGCGATTGGAAGCGTTCACTTCTCGCACGATATTCTCTTTTACCTCCCATACATTGGCCGGATTGCTTGATAGCAGTACAGTCTATGATTAGACTGTACTGTATGTACATAGAATGTACTGCGACATCGTGACTGAACAATAGGCACGTGTATCGGCTCGAACGCAGCCCCTCGCCTGCACCTTCCAACAACGTCTTTAAAAATATTTAAGTCTGCCACGGGACACCATACATACATATAATATTCTCTCACTTTCTTGCTGACGTGTATATGTTAAGCAGGCTTTACAGTATTTGCTGAAATAGTGAATACCTCTTTAGCATTGTGATGCAGCATGTCCGCGAGTCTCTTGTTGTGCCTCACTCCGGCGGCGACCATCTCGGCCGCCGCCGCCGCCCTCCCGCTAAAGGCCTGCAACGCATTCGCCTTCTCCTCGAATTTCAACTCCCGACCAGGTGTACCTGTACATTCAAATATAGGAACGCGTACAAAAATGAAATACCCCAAGATAAATGAAGTGTATTAAGTATACATATTTGTCCCGGAAGGGAGGAGGACAAGTCAGGAAAAATATAATTTGAAATCGCGTTATAAAGTTCTGAAAATATTTAATTAATAAAAATAAAAAATAAAAAATATTTACAACGGTTACTCGACCTTCGAAATAGATTGAAAACAAAGCTATCTTACTTCTATCTATAATTTTTTTGTCATAGTGCACAACCATTAAACATATTTCACCATGAGATGCTGATGACTACATATTTCAGAAAATCCTCAGAGAAATACTCAGCATGAATCGGTGTTTGTACCTACTGTGTTTCGCAGAGTGACTGAGAATATCAGAGGTCCTTGAAAATGCCGCTTAATCGGCGTATAAAGCCTGCCACAATCAAAGCGCAGAGCGTGGTGCAATTGTCCACGGGCGTCGGTGTCTCTTACCATATTGGAGACCCGCTATATTACAATAAAATAAGGACATACCCTCGGGCGCGTTGACGGCTTCGGTGAAGTGGCGCAAGGGCGCGGCCACGTCGATGAAGTCCTCGACGACGCGGTTCACGACGGCGCGCTCCAGCCCACGCTTCAGCTCGTGCAGCTTCTCCGTCAGCTCCCTGAGGCAGACACGACTATTAAAGCGCTAAACGTGCTCCTACAAACCTAACATAAAGCGAGAGGTATCGGATTCGATCGCCGGTCCGAATAAATAAATTACAATTTATTCTGTCTTTGGAAAGGCTTGAAAACGGTCGGGCTATGGTTTAACATTGTCGCGTCCGTGGGAGCCATGCTGACGCACTGCTTGGGCCAGCTCTTCAGAAGCGATATCCCACTAGCTGGCAAAATACTAGCGTGAAACAGTACTTGTATTGTTTTTCTGGGTGAACGAGGATATCAGAAGCTCTAGTAAGTACACCATACACCAAAGTGCGAATTTTGGCCCGGATTTCCATTAATGACGGACTCTTACAATATTGGAGACCCGCCTACTCTGTTGCCCGCTATACCATAACAAAATAAAACTCCATACAAAGGATTAAGAGATTTTAAATTGAAAGAGACTAGTTCAACATACATTCTTTCTGTTAGTAGCGATGCCACAGGTATTTCAAATGTCTCGTATTAAATGGATAAATATCAAATAATAAGATTTAAATTGATTGTACACACCTTGGGCCTTCCAGACAGACTATGTCAGACCATAAATATGAACTTGGGTGTATATAACGAACCTGGTAACCGCCCTCGCTTCGTCCGAGTCGCCGCGCCCTCGCATGCACAGGTCGGACAGTTTGTCCGACAGGTGTTGTACCTCCGAGCAGAGTTGCATCACCTCTGCTTTCTCTCGGCCGTGAAGGTTGTCTGCGATCTGCAACATTGGATAAATTCGTTTTAATGGCCTTTGCAAATTTTAGATAAAAGTAATCTATTCACAAATTCATAGGATAGGACATCCGATTTTTATAAATTTTTTAATATTTATATTTATTCAATGTAATGATGGTAAACATCAGCTTATTTGAAGGTCAATTACAAAAATTAATCACTTCGTAAAATAGTATTTTGCTAGTAAGGAAGTGACAAGAAACTCTCCGCACGCATCTTTTAAAATTTATTTTTACACTGGATTATGCAGAATTGGAGAAATATTTGTCATTTAGATGATCTTTGTTCATATAGGGCTAAGTATGCTTTCTTAATTAGCTAATTTAATACTTATAAATTTTATTTTTAAAATTACACTAAAATTTTGGTTTTTTAAAGGATTTGATAGAAAACTGATGCAGTGAAATGTCTTTATGTTTAAAACTTGTGATACATACAGTGTGCCCCTGAGCCACGATGCTGCTGATCGCCTTCTGCCCTTCGACTCGGGTCGCAGGATCAGCTGCCGGGTGCAGCAACCACTTGTGAGCCGCCTCTAACCTGTAAAAACATAATTACATGATAATCAGGGAAAGGCTAGAGTTAGATTTAAATTGATGCTCACATCAAGACAATAAAATAGACAATATTATGCGATCATTTGCAACGTTTTGCAATAGAAAGCAGACCTGGCTTGTATGGTCTTCCCGCCCTGCTTCTCAGCGGCTCTGACCCCGTCATTCACCACTCCCTCCACCTCGTCCACTTGGTTTCCGAGCTCTGACGCCAACTTTAATGCCTGACAAACAAATAATCAATAGATTTCGCATTCAATCTTAACGATATGCAAAAACAGTTTACACACTGTAACATCATAATATATATAATCAGTAACTCTCAAAGTGTTCCAGGTGGACCCACAGGACCCCATGGGAGACTCGATGGGTTATACGTTCGGCGTGAAAAAAAGGTTTACAGCTGTAAGCAGGGTGCATGAAAGTTAATTTGTTATAAAATATTGGCTTCACTTCTCTTATCAAATAATTATCAAGCAATCGATTCTAACACGTTTTTTTTTCGAAAAGTATTAATTCGTCATTGACACTCTAATTTTCGAGAGAAATAGAAAGTACAGTTTCATCGGATCCGGCAACATTTTGCGAGTAGTCTAAAAAACAAAAGACTTTGGTAAGCATTGTTCTAAATGAATATAGGAAATAAAATTCGACCAACCTTCGTCTCCCTGCCTCGTCCGAGTTGCCTCTCGTCACACAGCACATCGGCATTCAAACCGCCAGACCTAAACGATATCGTAATAAGTACAAATTTAATCATTGATCAAGTCAGATAAATGATGTATCAAAAAAAATGGAAACTCTTCAATGGATTCACGTTGTAGGAACGGCGAAACTAAGCTGTGTTTTATTCTAAACAATCACTATGTATTATATAATTAATAACAACTCTTAAATGAGAAGAGAAACAACACCAGTTGACATGCGCTACAATATTTAAGGAGTGCTTTATGATGAATTAAGTAAAAGGCTTTCGTTACTAAGAAGTACAGGACAAATCAATCGAATTATAAGTATAACTTTTTGACATATTAAAATTATTTTTAATTAATGTATATCTGTAAAAACAACATTTTTTTTAAAGGACTATCTGCTGCCGGCCATGCGACCTTTACTGATTAACACGGTTTGCGCCATGAATTAATTTTAGCCGCGACTTGCTTGGGCCGTCGTGGGACCGAGAAAGCTCACAGGAAAGAGTCTGGTTGTAAAAAACAGCCTACCTGACGGTAGATCGGAGCGTGTCCGCGTGCGCAGGCGTGAGGTGCTCGGCCGCGCGTTGGCCCGAAGTGAACACCGAGCGCAGCGCCCGCTCCCCGCCGGAGTTGCGCAAGGCGTGCGGGTCCTGCAAAGTATATTAGGGAAGCTTCCAATTAATGACATACACTATGTAGATACACGATATATATTTTCACTATGTAGTTTTTAGGGGAGGCCTATGTCCAGCAGTGGCTGGTGAGGACTTTCATAGGCTGATGGTGACTATTTAGAAGCTTAAGGACCACCTTAAATGACGTATCAAAATTTACAGTTTTGAGAGCCTCGTAGCTAAGTGGATAATAAGACCATGAAGCGAGAGGTATCGGGTTCGAATTCCGGTCCGGGTAATTATAATTTAGTTAATAATTTATTGACAGTCTGGAAAAGCTTGACAGTGGCCGGGAGAATGTCCTAATTGCTATTCGGTTTTGTATATTGTATAAACTTTATAAAATATAATATTTTATAAACTTTTATATATATCAGGAAGTGGAGCTATTAATCTCCAACCCCGAAGCAATAATGTTTGAAGAAATGTTCTGGTATTGTGATATAACGATAAGAGTATTCCTAGCTTGTAAGTGAGTATTTAAGGCATTTGATAATCAGTAAGATCAACATATCCTTTCGTACAAGTTGTGGGCTTATTGCACTCCTGCACCGAACCTTATACATAACAGTACTATCAATTTTTTGTGTATTTCCAGATGATTTACTTCGCATGGGAATTTGTTGATGAAACGCATAATCATTTCAATTTCCTTTAAGTGAGAACAAAATATGGAGTATTTTAAAGATGTATCTCTAGTAATTTTGTTATTTTAAGTAATATTGGGCGGAAATAGGAGTTGAGTTTGGCTTATGGGTTTGGTTTCTACTGTTTATACAGTTTCACAGGGACTCACATTGAGGAAGTCGTGCGCGGCGGCCGCTTTGCTGTGTATCATGGACTGCAAGGCTTTCAGCACGGCTATGTTGTCTTTCTCGCCGCCGTCCTCTACGTACGACGTCAGTTGCAACACCCTGTAGGAACCACACTATAAGCTTTCCAATTCGTATGCACAACTTCTGAATCATTTCTTCTATATCTTAGTTTCCGACATTCCGTACTTTTCTTAAATTTGAGTAGTAAAGTTGAAACTAAAATTACGTTTTATTAACCTACAAGAACATTTATAATTTAATGAAGAAAGGAAAAAAATTAATTCGGTTGGGTTTCTTTGATTTTATTTTCAGATCTGGGCATGCTTGTGAACAGTCTTTTGTTTTAATATTTAAGGTGCTAATATTTCAAAAAAACTAAAGATCTTTGAAAGGACAAAGTATTAAATGAAATTCTGAAAAAGATGCCTATACTACTAGGTATATGTGTACATACTCTCAACTGTTTGACAATTAATTTAACTGGCTGAGCCATTGTCGAGTTTCATATTCCCTGCAGATTAATGAGATACATTAAGAAGGCTAATGCTCCAGAGCGCTTACCGAATGATTTCGTGTATTTCATCCGCCATGCGTTGCGCCAAATAGTTCCGGTTCTCGGACGCATCTTCTACGCCTTTGCCACCTGAAAACAATTGATCTTTCTTTAGCTAATTATATCAGTCGAAAAGACGAGATTAATCAATTTTATTTGTTCTACTTTTTCATTTATTCCTTCACCATGATAAATTGTACATGATCAGTGTTAACCATAAACGGTAACTTTTGGTGTTCAGTATATGCTTTTGAGATATAGCAGCGATAAAGGTGCCCACTCTGATGGTGAGCGGTCAGCAACGGCATTGCTTGTGATGCTGGCTTTTTTGCGCCATAAACGCAGCAAGCGAAAAAAAATTCGATATCTTCGATCATATATAAGCATGTACCTTCCGAGAGTATGTGTATGTAAATCTTCATCGAGCAGATGAGGACCGGAGCTAACTTCTTGACGCTCTCCAGACATCTGGTCAGCGTCTCCGCGTGGGGCGGGTGAGTCAGTTCGGCGGCGCGGGCTGCCACCTAAACACAGACATTCAAGCGTCAAACTTCCACATATTTTGATAGCTTTAAATGGTTAGCCAACGAATCTCGGATACATCTCTTTTTAGTAATTCTCAGCCCGGTTGTCCGTCGAATTATACCTCACCTCTCTCGCGGCCTTGGAAAGCGCCGGTGAGATGTCCCTCAGGAACTGCACCAGATCCTCCATGGTGTCTATTACTTCTGCTACGCCCAGGTAGTCTAGCACCTAGAAATGTTTTAGTAGTATTTATTAAGGCTGATTTGTCAATTTTCCTATTACTTTTTATAAGCATTACGATACTGAGAACTAGTCCTTTAAGGGCTTTATTTCTTCATATGTAAAATGGTGGAATCTTGGCTTTTATTGAAAGTTTTGACTGCATTACAATTCATTTTCACTAAATACTTATCACTTTCCCTTGAGTTACGTTAAGGTGCTACTATGCCTCAGATAATCATAAATTTCCAACTTTGAACGACTCTATTATCAGAAAAAGAAGTTTTTGTTTGAGCGTACCTTTTTACATTCTTTAACGATCTTCCTCACTTCCGACTCGTCAAAGCACAGGAGCAGCGCTGAAGTGCCTTGCAGGATCCCTCGCGATCCCTCGATTAGCTTCTTCCTGTAGACCACGGATCATTTATTCTTCAGTTATACATTGGTTTTGACTGTTACAAAATTATAAACCATTGAAAACTATAATCTTGAAAAAGCCATTTATCCGAAGCCCAGAGATTTAAGTAAAAGTATTATTTTTTTTAATTTTTCGTATATACAGAAGACATCTTTATTTCTCTTTATGATACATTCTACAATGCAAGTACACAGTTGAAAAACAAAGATGACAAAATTATGAGGGTCCCTCTATAATCTATTGAACGGTCGCTAACCTGGCAGGGCCCGAGTAGGGGTCGGCTCGGAGCATATCGCTGGCCTGCTGCAGCAGTGTGGCAGCGCCTTCCACTCTGCGAAGGGCGCCCGGCATGTCCCCGCGCAGGACCGGGTCGTCAGATGACTCGATGGTTTCATGGCCCACCTGTACATTATCAAAAAAGCAGTAGAGTTAAGATCAGTTGCAGTAGTCTTGGGGACTCCTCACTGACCAAGATTTCTCTTAACATAGACAAAAATCATTATAATGAATAACTGTTCACCTTGACGAGATTATTGACCGCAAGCGACACGGCCTGCACGGGCCGCGCCAGGTCGGGCATCGCGTTGCCATCTTCCGCTTCCTCGTGAAGGATAACCAGCCGGGAAACCTGGAAACAAATATTTATATCCTGAACAGTGTATAGAATACGATTTTTTTTAATCTCTATTAATCTGACAGGTAAACGTTGGCCGATTCGCAGATCTGTTTGCTATGAGAAAAATTTTCATAGAAAAAAGGTCGAGTCGTTTCAGGGGAGTTTGTCAACAAACTCCGAGAACTTTATATATAATATTTTTCATGGGAGGTACTGAAAATCGACGCTCCACCCCTTGGTAATGGGCATACGAGCGCTATCTTTCTTGTAATCTTGACAATCGAATACAGCTTATTCTTTCCTTCAATTACTTATGTTGAATATAAAATAATTGTAGGCGTACGCTATCAGAGAGTGAACTTGAATGCACTTTGCAAGCAATATATCGTTTGATAAGAAATATTTTTAGCTCTGACATAATCTTGAATTGTCCTTAAGCTGCCCCAAGTATTATGTACAATTTATTTACAATAATGATATGACATTATATTATTAACTTTGTTTATAATATAGTCAGTTTGTTTGCTTAAATATTATTGATTTTTTGTATGATATAGCGGAGAAAGAGAACACCACTGCCCATGGACAAGCGCGCTACAATCCGCGCATTGGTTGTGTTGCCGGCTTTCTACGCTGATTAAGCGATATTTTTAAGGACCTTCGATATCCTCACTCATTCAGCGAAACACAGTAGAAACACCGTTTCAAGTGCAACTACCATTTCACGCTGAATATTCTGTGAGCCCGTGGTATCACTTCGGAGGAGCCGGCACAATTAGTGCGTTAGAATTTTCTTCAGCATAACTCAACCACGGCGGAAGAGTATTAGAGTATTAAATATTAAACCGTGTATCACAGATTATATAAGTTACAATACTATACAACCTGCAAAAATGTTAGACGCGCGACAATGTAACAAAAAACAATGAATGAACGCTGTATCAGGAGGCGTGTGTGAGGCATCACCATATAAGGCAGCGGCGCCCTCGCCCCACGAACGCGTCGCGTGTGGGTTGCAGAGCCATTTTGGGCTAATCGTAAGGTTCTATGGAAATAATAAATATCAATAACACCTTTAGAAAGGTTCGAAGTCGCCAATCGAGTTACGTCACTTCAGATTTATAATGTATTTCAGTGTAGTTGGCAATAGCCATGTTTAAAACTAACGCGGGCGAAGCCGCAACTCAACGCTAGTCCTTTATTACCGCCACACAGAGGGCACCTATTTAGGAATGCGTGACGTCAAAGGATGCTCGGAGCACGACCTGCCTCATTACACAACACAATGCGAGTGCTGTCTCGATCGACTAACATTACTTTCGCTTTCCTATTGATGTCTACGATAGCAATTTGCAATCGCGTCATGAACTCGGGCTTTTTACAAGGAGAGGCGAATCTTGAAGTATCCACCTGCCAAATATATACAAAGTTTCATGCGTATCACCTCGATGTTGGTCATTCCACAACTCAGCGTCTTTAAGGCATTTTGTGCCACGCATCACCACTCTGTGGAATAAGCTGTCTGCAAGGGTATTTCCAAAGCGATAAGACTTGGGGACTTTAAAAAACATCATACCTATCGCTAAAAGGCCGGCAACTCAGCCGCGGTATAAATAATTCAAAAATACTTGTTTATTTACTAAAACAAAATATATCGGAATGTCTCCATTACAAATGTTAAAAAAGATCTCTGTTGAATCTTGTTGAATCGATCTCTATAGCGTAGGCCGGACAGCAGCCTTACCGACTACTTACTTCATACGTGCAACAAATATGGACTCGCGTGCATTGGTCAAACAACTTGTCTCGTTTGCATACTTACGTTTCGGATAATTCCAATGAAAGTATAAGATCAAAAGTAGCTCTTATTTCGACACTATAGTTCGATTAATTTGTCGCATAAGTCATGAATTATATAGCAGATTAAGCGTCAATATCATTTTGAGATTAAATAATAATTATATTTTTGAGCTTGATTTCTTTTACTATTATATAGCGGACAACGGAGTAGGAAGATCATGACGGTAAGACAAGCGCCCACGGACAACTGCGTCGAAAATCATACTTATAAAAATTGTGTTGCCGGTAATTAACGCCGCTTTACCGATACAATTCGGTGAAACACAGTATAAGTACTGTAATTTCACAATGGTATTCTCTGCATAAGTTTTATCTTTTTCGTTACAAGCTAAAAAGCCGCAATGAGCAGTTTTGTTAAGGACAATGCGCCAGGGAGAGCCGCGCGTAAGGAAAGTCGTTATTGTAGGGTAGGGCTGGCGTAGAGGGCGGCCACCCCGCGCCGTCTGCCCCACACCAAGCCTCTCCCCCCGTCTGAGTCACCTTCACTAACGTCTGGGATGCGCCGAATGTTAACCGATATTTGCCATTTCGTGCACAGCTTTATTTATGTCTCTCGCTGACTCCGGCAAACTTGTTTTGCCATGCTACTTATTGCTATTCAAAACAGCTGCTGACTATAGCAGGGTTAAAATAACGCATTAGGTTGGGCCACAGTGATTTCAGACCTATGTGATATGCACGCAAAATTCCATAAAAATCGGTGCAGTCGTTTTAGTTTCATACATTAAAACTTATAAGATGATTCCTTCAAATGTCACCTAACTGCGTTTGATGATATATTTTTTTATACCATTGGCGGCAAACGACCTGGGCAAACTGTCTTCCGCCTATGGACACCCCTAGCCCCTGCAGAGCCGCGGGTTCGTTGCCGGCCTTTAAGGAAAGTGTACGCTCTTTTCTTGAAGGTCTGGAAGTCGTATTGGTTCGGAAATACCCCTGCTAGCAGCTGGTTCTACAGAGAGGTGGTGCGCGGCACAAAATGCCTTAAAAACACTCAGTTGTGAAACGACAAACATCTGAAAGCGATGAGACTTATGAAATAAAGTATAAGCTATTCCAATATAACTTGTTCCATAAAATTAGACAAACAGTATCCATAGTATATCATATTCATAGTACGTCTATCTGGCCAACTACTAACGCATAAATTACACATGCATACATCATCATCATCAGCCTATCAAATCCACTGCTGGACATAGGCCTCCCCCAAAAGCAGGGTGTTTTGTCTACATACATAGAAGACAATAAATCCGCACCACGTCCTATGCTACGAAAATAAGCAGCCTATTTAGAGAAGTTGTACTCAAGAAAAGCGTCAACAAATTACCAAGCGAAGTTCGGACAATCTTGATATAAATATGAATTGTAACTGAGAAAAGGATAATAGATAGGTAATCCTACAAAGTGAAAGGATTCTAAAATTTAGCCGGCAGTTATAGCTCTTAACGTTAATGTAAAATTGTAAACACAGCATAACAAATGAAGGCCGGCTTCTTGACTGTGCCTACTCTTCTAGTCCAGGCGTGTTCGTGAATACTCCGTAAATTTTCTTAAAATATTCATAAGTTCCCACGTGCTTCTATGTGGATTTTTTTTTAACATTATTGTTCTATTAAGCAATAGTTCAATTTTTATGAAAATAGGAAGGCACACCCATGACAAGCGGCCCTCCGCCTATAGACACCTCTTACCCCCGCCTCGGTTAGGACTCGAGTGCGTTGCCAGCCTTTCAAGAATTGTTACGCACTATTTTCGAATGTCTCCAAATCGTATTGGTTTAGAAATACGTCTGCAGGTAGCTGATTTTATAGAGTGGTTGTGGGCGGCACAACGTGCCTTAAAAACGCTGAGTTGTGCGTGAAACTTTATATTCTGCTTCGATGTAGTTCAGCTAATGAACATAAAAACTCCTCAGAAGATTACCCTACATCCTAAATCCGGTAGAAGATGGCGAGGGAACCAACAACTCTGATTGGAAATAGAAGATTTCTATTCATAACGAAGGCATAATACAACAGTCGGTTTGCCAAGTTCACAAGCCCAAGTAGCGAAGAAATGTCCTAAAGTGAAGTGTAGGTAAGTGGAAATGACCGCATCCAGTGCACGGCGGCGACCTTGCAACGAACAAGTGGATGAGAATAGATTGTTTATGATCGTCGCCTACGCTCGCCTTGCGTTCTGCTGATAACTGGCTGCCACCGGCTTCATGTAGTGGCACAGAAGCGAGCATCGAAGACATTCATTAGCAGAACAATGAACGTCACCACTAATTAGTATATCGTTATCAATTACAGAATATATATATTTGTCTACGAGTGTTTCTCAATGTGTGGATCGCATCTATAGGGAGCTGCAAAATCTCACAAATAACTGTTTTAATAAAAAAACATGAAGATAGATCACATCATTTAACACTTTAAATAAAATACACACACAGAGCGACATTTGTTCATACTTAAAGGATCGTATATAGCAAACCAGCTCTCTAGAATCTTACAAAAGCACACGATAAGATTTAATTTAAAACAAAAACTTAAATATTTTAAGTATGACATTTAATTAATTTCCTTAAGAATTGAACCCATAGCTCAATATAACACTAGAGATATCAAAATTTGTTTAGTTCTCTTGATTCCAGCTTAATTGTGTTGCCACAACTTATAAGTGATATATACTGTATATAGACTAACACAAAAACCTCAATTATTACACAAATAAATTGTAAGTGGAATGTTATCTGATTTATGCATTATCTCATTGTGTTGTTATGCAATTGTTAATTATGTTTCTGCTAGGCGCGCGAAGGAATACACCATCCCTGCGGTTAAAAATGTGTTCTAAGGACACGATTAGAAAAACTCTATTTCGACTTATTTTCCTATCTGGGCTTCTCGAACTTCGGGGCGTTCGAGAACAATCTGTATAAGCTCGCATATATATCGAAATATCTAAATAAAGATATATTTAATTTTAAGTGTAGGTACTAATAAATGACTAAAAAAAACTTTAATAATCAAGGCATTCATCAAATTTGCGGTGAAACAGACCTTGCCAGCCATATATGGCCGAGTTGACACATGCCACGCGACGTCTAAATCATCAATGAATGATTTCACCATACTCAAGTGAATAAAATTTTCGACAACTCTCTTTAGTTTTCCTTAGATACGTTTAATAATTTAATTTAAAAATTAAATAAAACGTAGGTATCATGGTTCCCTCGTCAGCTTCTATCGCATTTATCGAGCGGAAAACCTGAAGCTGAATTTCAAGCAGAATACAAAATTTCATCACCTCAATACATTTAGTTCTATACCGCTCTACAATGCTAAGAAGCTTCTACCTGCAAACCAATATGACTACTACTTATAATACGACTGTCACTCGCAGATTAACTGGAGTTAAGGTAGTCTATCGGCAGAGCTTCACTAATCCTGGGTGAAACTCTTGTCCGTTTTATTAAGTGTTTAATTTTTTTACATCTCGTTCAATCAAGAAATCTGTTATCTCAATCTACAGGTGTGTCTACAAGCGGTATTACTATAATTCTACAACGGTATACGAAGGTTGTGTCGCAGCGCGCGACCTTGGCCCAGAATCCAGCCGTTATTGTGCTTAAGCCTTTATCTCGCGAGCCAAGCACTCAAAAGCTTCAACAGGCCACTGTTTTTTTACGATAACCGATGCTCATACTTGGAAGCTCTTTTCAAAACGTACCGAGTGTGTCTGAGATGAAGTGTTGACGGAGACTTTCATTTCACACATAGTCATTTAGAAATATCTTAAAAACTCGTACTTTAGCGAAGTGGGCCTTACATTAACAGTATTAACTGCTCTAGATTGTGCATTATATTCCAACACATAGTTACATATACAGTGTAAACTCCATGTACCGTCCCTCGATTTAACGACAAATTCCCTAAAGCGTCGAAATCAATTGGCTTTAGTTGGTTCCATAGCTTGTTTTCCATACACTGATTTTTCATCTCTCCATTTAACAACAACTCTTTATAACGCTATAAAATGCACAGTCCCTTCAGTGTCGTTATATAGAGTTTACACTGTAATTTATTTATGTGTACATAAATATTGTCAAGCCTGTTATAATTTATCACGTAAAACCCTAAGTTCCAAAATTCAGAACTGATATTATAAATGCGAAAGCTGTCTGACTATCTAATATCTATTTAAACAAAATTTGATACAGATCATCATCATCATTTCAGCCGTAAGACGTCCACTGCTGGACATAGGCCTCTCCCTTGGACTTCCATGAATACCTG